>JAQZBX010004057.1:0-62104 GCA_029593785.1 Cabassous unicinctus
AATGTAGTTTTACAATTTATATTTTACCTATTATTTAGTTAATTATGTGAGTGAGACCCCATTGGGAATAATTTTAGTAATGAATTGCAGCTCTTTATTTGACTCATTTAAATATTAAAATTCTTTTATTTGCCTTCAAAATATATCTCAGCATATATTACATCTCATTGTACATGGTTTACTTTGACAAAGGTAGGAGGAATTAGAAATTTCACATTATCAATAGCACTAATAGTGAGGGACATATGATTTCAAGAAATTGAAATGAAATAATCTGAACAGTAGATAACCACATTTCAATGAGGAAACAGACAACACCAAAAGAGAGTATAGAAATGGTCCCACAACAATTGAAGCAGGAATCAAAGAACCATGGTGAATTATGCCCCCCTCATTCCCATATATGGACTGAATATGTGATATACACTGAATTTATTTTTGATGCCATTGTAGAGGTAAAAGTTAAATTTAAATACAGGCATACTCTCTGATTTACATTGGGTTATTTATTTTGAGATTGAGATGGCAATAAAATCAAGGAGTTGCTCATTTGGTGTTTGATGAAATATTCTAAACAAACAAGCAGAACAATCAATGACAAGAAAATGACGCTTATCAGCCTGGGAAATACATTTAAGAAGAAAACATTATTATGACTTTGGGTAGCAAGTCAGTGAAGCATTGATTAAGAAAAAGTGAATTCATATGTACCAGAGCAGTGAGAAGAACTAAACCCAAAGAATAAGCTCCCTGTAATACTGACTACCATATTTACTAACCACCAATGCCACATTGCCATGGAAAATCTACCCCCACACTGAAAGACCAATGCACATATTTGAGAATATAATATTCAGTGCTTTTTATTCAGATATGTTAAGTGTGACTTTCTTACTCTTTGTATGTTGGCTATTTATGTAGAAGAGAGGACCATGGTAAGTTTGCAAATTTTGAGTATTATTAACTTTTGTATAGACTTTGAGAATTTGGATTTTCTCATGGCATTTCCATCTACAATCAAAATTAGAATGACTGAATTTGTGTCATTAATCGTGGGGATTACATTGTTTTGCATGAAATATAAGGTTCTATGAAAAATTGGGGGTTTTCTTTTGTGATTATGAATTTAAATACTGGCTTAAGAAAATTCTGGTTTCAAGATCTGACTTGTTAAGTGCTCATTAAGTATTCTGTATGTATGTAACCTAGGAAAACCTCAAGTAATTTTTACCTCTCTAACATACAATTATTCTTGTAAGAGCTACAAACTGAACACAATAACATGCCAATGTAGTATTTTATTCTTCCCTAAGGTCTCCTTTATCTATCTTAAATTTGAAACTCAGATCTGACTCACTTATTTAGTTATGTGAAAAATATTGTCTCTATATTTTGGATGAAGAAATCACTATAGAAAGAAATGAAGTTACTTGTAAAGTTAACACCTAAAATCATTGGCAGTGTCAAGAATAGAAAATAGATATCCTCTCCAGTCTACAATTAAGGAGCTAGAAAATTGGTGGCAGTTTATACATGGTAAATCATTAATTTAATGGGAAAATGAAATCAAAAGGGAGGATTTCAACAAGTGAAATAAAGCATCCTCTGTGACTTTGGAATTGGAGAAAACTGGGGTTTCATATACATATTTATAAAAATTGTTTGGTTAGAATATCAACAATTTAATTAGGGTAATTAACTTTGTAACAATAAATGCAGACAGAATGTTTGCCTTTGCCTGAGTACCTTACTAGCCTTAGTTTCTTAAGAAGACTAATTTCATTTGTGAACCATAATTTTATGAATATTATTATTATTTACTTCATGAATTTCCCAAAATCAAAAAAGTCTCCTTCATTTATCTGATCAATGTTAAGAAACCATGGACTCAAAACATTTTAATTCCATAATAGAAAGAAATTATTTGAAATGTTTGCAAAAGCTGGAAGGAAAGAGTGAAAATGCACATTTCAAAAGGAAAAAAAATTAGCATAATTATAGAGAAAATGCTATTTATATTATATATGTGGAAAGTTATTTCTTTCTATTTGAATTCAATATTTGTTTTTTATAGTTTAGTTGGATTTTTACATACCATTTTCCATTTTATTTGGGGGCATGGAGAATATGGGGAAAGAAATTCACATTTGTTTGTTTTCCCCATGCACATGACTAAAAGAATGTTATTGCTCATATCCACTCAAATCAATAAGCAATTAATTTAAGAGCTCTCCAAACAAGTATTTTAGATATTATTTTAAATTAAAAATAGGCTTTTCACTTATAAGTAAGGAAATATTTACACAGCATAAATTGGGGAATACTGAGAAGCTTTATTCCCAATGGTTTATACAGCAGATATTTCTAAGTCTTAAAATTGCATAATACAGAATGTGATTTACATAGATTAAGTTGTTGGTAATGTCTTCCAGTTGTATACGTTCTGTACTACCAGACTGTTACCTTCTGGTTTTCCATATTTTTGAGAACATGAAAGATTTTTGTAATTAAAGCTAAAGAAAAAATATATTATTCAGATTAATTTATTTTTAAGGCTACAACTTCATTGCAATGCAATTTTTTATTTTGAGGTCACCTTAATCTGTAAAAGAGTTTTGAAAAGGGAACTTAAAAATTAATTGACAGAAAAATATACCTGCATGTGGAGGGGGCAATGTGGTGGCAGAGTAAGGAGCTCCAGAGTCAACTATCTAAATCACTGTTTTGAGGGACCTAGGAGAAAAGAGCATATTGCAGCATCCTATCTGCAGTGACAATTCATGAGTAGAACACTCCACACTGAGGAGGCCAGGGTCCATCCACTGCAGGAGGCACAAACCACTTCAGGAGCTATTCCCTAACTGGAGCTATTCCCTAATTGGAGTTGAAAAGTCCCCATTCCCCAAAAATGGGGGAGGAAGACAAGGTTAGACACCAATTACAGCTATTGATTAGTAAATTTGGATGGCTAGAATCCAATTCTAATAGCAACTAAGGTTTGAGCATGTCCAAGTCAGAAAAAGACCAGAAGCTCCCATTTTAACTCTGCCCCTAGCAAGAGGGGAAGTAGGGCTGATTGAAAATCACAGTGAATACAGGGACTGGTGTCTGTCCACCCAGTTTCAATTGCAGCCCTAATCTAGGCTCCAGCTTCACCTCCAGCATGGAGGAAGCTGGGGGATCTGCAGCAGCCTTTCTGGGCAAATGCAGGCACTTCTGGCCTGCACAGACTAAGTTGGGGTGCAAACTTGTGGATATGTCCCCAGCCCCAATAGGATAGAATGGGGGTGGTGTTTCCTCAAATTCTCCAGGCAACTGCAGCTGCTTTCTGCCCACACAAACTATATTATTGGACAAATCTGTGGTTCCATCCCTGCCCCTGACAGAACAGAAGGAGGGACAGTCACTTTCTCCAAAAACTGCATTGACTTTCAGCCTACAAAGTCTAGATTCTTAGGCACATGGGAGGCTGCAATCCCACCCCTAGGAGGGAATGAGGGAGATACGTGCTTCTTATGTCTACATGGGTAAATGCAGTCAGTTTTGACTCACACAGCTTAGTTTGCTGCCCACTCCTGTGGCTCCATCCCTGCCCCAAGTAAGGGAGGAAGAAGTGTGGAACTTCTTCAGTCCCTCATACCAACTATAGATTGTCTTGGCCTGCATGGCTTGGATTACCACCCACAGCTACAGCTGCATATCTAATGCTGCAGGGGAGAAAAGTGGGAGAAGTTTCTTCACTTTCTGGGGCAAACTGGGCAGCTTCAGTTTCCACAGCTCACAGTACCAACTTCATCCTTGGCTCCTATTCTGCAACATGCAAGAGAGAAAGAGTAAGAAACAGATGGGAAAAAGCTGGAAAAAATCAGATTGGCTAAGCATAAACCAGTATAAGTTTCAAATTAAGTCAAACCAAGTATCAAAGATAGATTGGAGCACAAAACCAATAAAAAAGATAGCCCTAGACTAAGAAGAGAAAAGGGACCAAGAATAAATACATATAGTATATCAGGTGTTAAGACACCAACCAAAAAATTTACAATCCATACCAAGAAACACGAAGATATGGCCTAGTCTAAGTAACAAATTAACCTTCCAGATGCCATGAAGCAGTTGAGAAAATTTATCATTGATGTTCAAACAAATTTCCTTAATAAATTCAATGAGATGGCTAAAGAGATTAAGCATATTAAGAAGACACTGAGTGAGCACAAAGAAGAATGTGAAAGCATGCATAGAAAAATAGCAGGTCTTATGGTAATGAAAGTCACAATAAAAGAAATTAACTATAAACCAGAGACATTTAACAGCAGATTTGAAAAGGCAGAAGAAAAGATCAGTGAACATGAAGACAAAGCCTTTGAAAGCAAAGATACAAAAAAAAAAACAAAAAAAAAACAGGTTAAAAAAAAGAATGGAACAAGTTGAACAGGGTCTCAGGAAATTAAATTATGGCAAGAGACATGCAAACATACATATCATGGGAGTCCCAGACAGAGAAAAGAAGGGACAAGGGGCAGAAGGAATATTTGATGAAATATTGTTAGAAAATTTCCCAACCCTATGGAAGGACATAAGTATCTGTGTCTAAGAAGCATGTTTTCCCATTTGAATGGATCTGAACAGACCTACTCTGAGACATATTAATGAGCATGTCAATTGCCAATGATTAAGAGGGAATCCTGAGAAAGGAAGACAAAAAAGATTTATCACATATAAGGAATGCCCAATAAGAAACAATGGAGGCAAATAGGCAGTGGTATGGAATATTTAGAACCATAAAATACAAAAACTGCCAGCCACGAATCTTATATCCAGCAAGACTGCCATAAAAAATGAGGCAGGTTTTGAATATTCACAGATAAGCAGAAACTCAGGGATTTTGCAACCAACAGACTGGCTTTGCAGAAAATACTAAAGGTAGTGGCACAGACTGAAAAGAGAAGGCAGTAGAGAGGCATGGAAGAGTCTAAAAATGAAGATTAAATCAGTAAAAGTAACTAAATTGCAGAATGAGTGGTGAAAACAATATATGAAAGATAAAAACCAAAGATCAAAATGGGTGAAGTAAGAACAGCCTACACAGTAATAACATTGAATGTTAATATATTAAACTCCTTCATCAAAAGGCACAGTCAAGCAGAATGGATAAGAAAATATAAGCCATGCATATGCTGTCTAAAAAAGACTCACTAGAGACTCAAGGATACAAATAGATTGAAAGTGAAAGGACCAAAAATGTTATTCCATACATGCAGTAACCATAAAAAAAGCTGGAATAGCTATAATTATATTGTATGAAATATACTTTAAAAGCAAAGTTCTTATTAGAGGCAAGGAAATCAGTGTATACTAATAAAAGGGGCAATTCATCAGGAATAAATAGCAATCATATATGAATATGCATCTAACCAGGAGGGCTCAAATTACATGAGGCAATTACTGGAAGAACTGAAGGGAGAACTAGAAGTCTGTACAATAATAATAGTTGGAGACTTTAATACACAACTCTCTTCATTAAATAAATCATCTGGGCAGAGGATCAATAAAGGAAAAGATAGCTTGAGTAATATGATAAACAAACTAAGCCTAATAGTCATAAGCAGAACATTGCACCTCAGAACAACAGTATATACATTCTTCTCAAGTGCTCATGGATGGATATTTCTCCATGATAGACCATATGTTGGGTCACAAAGTATATTTCAATAAATTGAAAGAGATCAAAATTATGCAAATCACTTTCTCTGAACATAAAAGAATAAATCTGGAAATCAATATCAGGCAAAAAAAGGGAAAATTCACAAATATATGGAGATTAAACAACACTTGATTATATAATCAGTGGGTCAACGAAGAAATTGCAAGCAAAATCTGTAAATATGTCAAGATAAATGAAACAGAACATAACATATCAGAACATATTGGATGCAGCTAAAGCAATGCTGAGAGAGGAATTTATACCCCTCAATGCTTACATTAAAAAAGAACACTAAAATCAAGGACCCAAGTACACAGTTAGAGGAACTAGAAAAAGAACAGCAAACTAAGGTCAGAGTAAGCAGAAAGAATGAAATAACCACGATCAGAGGAGAAATAAGTTAAATTGAGAAGAAGAAAACAATAGAGGCAACTGTCAAAACCAAAAGTTGTTTATTCGAGATCAACAAAATTGACAAACACTTATCTACATTGGCATATTTCACTTACAGTCATATATATATGTGATATATATATACTTGGTTCCTCAGTGCCAGGCACTAGAAATAAGTTCACCAGAAAGAAGGTTATACTTTTTTTTTAGAGCAATATGATTTATACAAACCATTGTTGTAGAGATTAAATTAACTAATTTAAAATACTTTGCAGAATTCAGGTAATTTTCGGACACCTATGTTAGGTACATAAACATGTATTACTGTTATTTCTTCTTGGTGAATTTTCCCTTTTGTTAATATACAGTAACCTACTTCATGTCTTATAAGAGTTTTGATTTAAAACCTATTTGATCTGATATTAATATTGCTACATCCACTCTTTTTCAATTGCTATTACTATGGAATATCTTTTTTGAACCTTTCACTTTCAGCCTGCTGTGTCCTTGCATCTGAATTTAGTCTCTTGTAGACAAATCGATGGTTCATATTTTTTATCCGTTCTACCAATCTATGTCTTTTAATTGGGGAGTTTAAGCCATTATCATTCAGTGTTACTATTATAAAGTTGTTACTTACTTCGTGCATTTTAACCCTTGACTTTCTGTTGTCATTTCTTACTATTGTCTGTCTTTTCACCCTTTCAATTTCTCTTATGGTCTTCATTTCTACACTGTTTTCTGAGCTCTCTCACTTGTCTTTACCTGCTAGGCTGTAATATACCCTTTAATATCTCTCATAGATTCATTCTCTTGGAAACATACTCTCTCATGTTTTGTTTGTCTATAAAGACTTTAAATTTGACTTCATGTCTGAAGGATTGTTTTGCCAGATAAAGAATTCTTTGCTGGTAATTTTTCTCTTTCACTATCTTAAACATATCCAACCTTTGCCTCTCACCTCCATGGTTTCTGAAGAGGGATTGGCACTTAGCATAATTGAAGCTCCCTTTTAAGTAATGCATTGCTTTTCTCTTGCTGCTTTCAAAATCCTTTTTCTTTCCCCTTTGACAATCCAATTAATAGATGTTTTGGAGTAAGTCTATTAGGATTTATTCTTTTTTGGATTTAATCTTTTTTTATGCTGTTCTTGAATATTGTTATTCATGTTTTTCATAATGATTGGAAAATTCTCAGTTATTAATTCCTAAAATATTCTTTATATGCCTTTTTCTTTCTCTTCTCTTTATGGGACACCTATAACATATATGTTTGTGCATTTCATATTGTCACTCAGTTCCCTGAGACCCTGTTCAATTTTTTGCATACTTTCCTCTATCTCTTCTCTTTTCATTTCAGTTTCTAGTATCTTATCTTTGAAATAATTTATTTATTCTTCTAACATTTCAATTCTGCAGTTATAGGCCTCTAATGGATAATTAATCTCATCCATTGTATCTTTCATTTCCATAAACTATTATTTTTTTTACAGGATTTCAAATTGTTCTTTATTCTCACACAGTGTCACCTCAATATCTTTTATCTCTTTAGTCATATTTTCCTTCAGTTCTTTAAAGTGATTAAGCAGATTTTTTTTTTGGACAGCATTTATTGTCTTAAATCCTGAGTTTCTTCTACATTCTTGGCTTGTTCTTTTGATTGGACCATATCTTCCTATTTCTTAGAATAGGTTGTTATCATTTGGTGATACTTAGTCTCCTCCTTATGGTGATGACTTGGTTCTGTTTATCAATTTCTGTCTCTTGCCTTGTGGTTTTATTTCACAGCTTTTATTTGAATTTTAGTTTGCTTTTTTCTAAACCTTTAATAATATTGACCTGTTTAGGATATCAAAACTGGGGTAAGGAGCTGCTAAGAGGGCCCAACAAGGTCTTTTGTGCGTGGGAAATAATTGGAAGTGACCAGTCTGTCTTCCTTCACTTTCCTGGCTGGCCAGTAAATGGTGCTCCTCAGCAATCCCTTCCACATAAATGAATCCTTCAATTTCCACTACCTTTTCAGAGCTAGCAAGTTATGGTGATTACATTCACCAATGAGAAACCACAGTCAGCCCTCTGCTGCACCCTTCTTTTTCTCAGGGAAGAATCTGCTCTTTCCTCTCTCTGCTGGCCACTCAGCTGCAAGTTTTACTATGGCTGCTTGTCTAAGGGGTGAGCGCTGGGTGATGCTCCCAGCTCTAAGGGTAAGAACTCATGGTTTTCTCTCTGGCTTCTCCAATTCTGCAACCCCAATCCCTCCTAGAGGGGGTGTGCAGCACTTTCCTGGCCTCCAGAGGTCTCCAAAGTTGCTACCTTAGACTTCTTCTATGCCTTCTCCCCTATTTTACAAGAGAGCTTTGCCCTACCTGAGCTAGTCTGATGCCCAATTTTCAACTTTTAGAAATGTTTTACTTATCATAATGCATGTTAGTCAAGTCTTGTAACTGCAGCCAAACATGTGCATTTGGCTCTGCAAGTTTTTCCTTTGCTATTTTCCTCATCATTCAAGTTGGATTTCCAATTCTAGTGGAAAAGTGTATTCCATGTACATAATCTTAATTATCACCTCAAGTTCCTCATTTCTGTAAAATAGGGAAAAATCATCTTGGCTGAACAATCCATTGTTCTGCCAGGTCCTAAAACACACTCCAAGAATGCTGAATCTCAGTGGGAGAACTTGGATTATAGATGTATAAAGATATTTTAAATTGTTTGGAATGTTAAAGAAGGTCCATTTGAATTTTATAAATGAGGGATTGCATATCATAGTCAACTAATTGAATAACAAGATAAGTTGGTTGTCTCTGTTTTTCAACACATTATCATCTCAGACATAAAAAACAAATTTGTACACAAATACCACATTAATGCAAAGTGTTCATAATAAGGAAAACTACATGTGTGAATGGATATGTGAGAATTGTATTTTCTGCATGGTTTTTCTGTGAATCTCTAAATTAAAAAACCAACAAAATATATATGACTTCCAGGAGGTATTTGGCATTTGAGAATAGCATCAGTAAGTTTAGCTTGGATTGTTAGAGATGCATCCATTCTCATACTTACCTGGATAAATTGGCTTCTTTTTGATTCATGTAAACAAATTGTTCAATTCTTCCTAACCAATCTTCCTAAAAATGTATCCCAATTTTAGTGCCCATGTTGTCAGTCTCAGTAACATAGACTAGCTTTTTTCTTCTTATTTCCCAATCATTTTAATACTTCCTTCTTGTGATTATTATAAAGTAATAAAATACCACCTCTTTTTAATGTTTCTATGGTAATAAATGTTAACCCTTAAGAGATAAATAACTCTTTACTAGTAGAATTTCATGTATCATTGATAAGCTAAGAAAGAACTATTGGAAACAGGCTCTTAATCCATTCCTTCAAATCACACTGTAATTTCTCAATTCATATATATAAATCCTGAGCCTTAGTATTTAAAATATTTTATATTCATTAGTTATAATTTCAGCACCAAGGTATTTACAATTTATTTTCAGAACTTTATCACTCTCCATCATTTTGCCTTTCAGTGGAGTCAAAATCATTCAAATTTGTGTATATAAATCTCTTAAAATAAAGTAGGATTTTTGGAGATAAAAAAATGTATAAATCATTCCAGATGATGATGGCATCAATTGCCACACAGTGTCCTTTTGTACTGAATAGTGAAAGAAAGATATCCACAATAGTCAAATTAGTTGTCTAATTCATTTAACAATTGCCATTTAGACTTTTAAAATTATTTCCAAAAATTCAAAAATTTAACACTTTATTAAAACTTATTTCAAGATTATATTCCTATTTATCAGTGAAAAAACTCTGTTACTTATTTAATTCCTGTCTATCTTTACATCACCTTTAACTTGATTCATGAGCTTGATCCCTTCACTTAAGATATCTCAGCTATTTTCCCTCGCCAGTAATCTAAGAGTATACGTGATTGAACCCACTGAATCTCTATGAGACTCTTTATCCAGTAATAAACCAAATCATGTTTGAAAAACATTTTAAATGCCACTATGTTTAGACTGTATTTTAATAGCAAATGTGGAAAATAAACATGTACATATTTTAACACAGTTTATTTTTGATAAATTTTTGTGTAATCACAAAAATGCACTGAATCCAGTTTATTAAAATATTTCCCTATTTTCAAGTATATCTATAAAAAGAAAATATGGCTCTTATGTATCTACAGGAATCATTTAATATCTTCACATTTATTTAAATAATAACATGCATTATCAATATCATAATTTAAAACAGTGGATTATTTCAAAATCAAAGTAAAACATTATCTCCTTCATCTGGCTATGCTACTTCCTAAAAAGATGAGTTTAATGCCTCACATCTCTGCACTTCAGTTTAACCATAAGTAAATTGTGGGAGTTAAATTAGATGGTCTTCAAGGGCCTCTTCTGGCCTGATGAATAAGTGATTTTGAAGTAAGTTCTTAGAAAGCAGCACTTGGGTATTATTTTGCTTCCAAGCACTTCAGAATAAATTCACAATTAATGCCTCAGGTCATTATCTCTCTTATTTCTTGTAGCATCCTGGATACTAAAATCTTCCAATCACACAATCACTGGGAAGTTAAACATCACAGAGTTGCCACACTCTCCCTTTCATTGGACCCACCATAACATGATAAAATCTTTAAACACTGCTACTTTTACTCAAAAATCTCCAGTTAACACTGTAGTTTAAATCTTTGTTTAGCCATAAAATTCTTTATGGCTGTCTACTGCAGGGGAATCAGGCATTCACCATTTCCAACTAGGTCTTGCTTAACCCATCAGGGTCTACTCAACTCCCACCATTTCCAGACAGATTTCACTGATTACTGCAGCCCACCAGGCAATGAATACCCAAATCTCCTAAGTCTTTTGACATTTTGAATTGACTACTTGGCTTTATATTGTTTCTTTATTTTCATGCACTTGTTAAATAATTATTAGTTTATCTCTATAAGTGAATCTTAACTTGGTGAGTATTCGGTCCAGTGCCCCATTATCTCTCTAAACTGGACATGATGGAAACAAAACAAAACATATCTTTATGGTGTTCAGATTTCTTTTGAATGTTAGGTCTCTGAGTTTCAAGATTTTCTTGTATACCTCTCTGAAATACAAACCACTAACCTTCTGATTTATTTATTTCCTCTCAACTATTCCAAAAACACCAAAAAATATATTATTGTTGCCATCCTTTGAATTCACTTATACAATTAACATGGAAAGCATAAATTACTATATATGGATTCTCTAAAAATATGCAGCCACAAGAGATTATCTATATTTTCAAGTAGAAGGTGTAATAATATCAACAGTTGATTATATTTTCTATTACAAAATTATGGCCATAGTTTTCCAGTAAACATTAGTCAAGATGCAAAAAATCATTAAGTTTCTGTTTTAATAATAAATACCAAATCATATTTCTTATTGCTCTTGGACAGTGATTAGTTGCAGGCTGCTTAAACAAAACTTAACAGGTGTCCAATGTCCAATTTTCAAGGTCTCCTATTTAATTCTAAGATATGTGCAATGATCCACAGCTGTCATGCAACAGAGTCCACTGATAAATTCAATGAATATCTATTAATAAATTTCAATATGTAAATAGGTCTGAAGAATCCTGAAGATGGAACTTACCTACTCTCTAAGGAAAGGTTTCAGTTTTTTCTAAAGCAAATTCAAGGACGTTTCCCAATTTCATTTCGATTTTTGAGAAAAGAAGAAACCAGTGTCTTCAGCATATATGTTAGCATATATATTCTTTATCAATCCTAAGATAGTATATTTAGAACAGTCTCTTGGGAAAAAGAAAACAAAGACAATACATGCTTCCTGTGTGATTTCCAAACAAGATTAACTGAGAGATATTTAATTTGCAGAAATTTTATTCCAGTACCTCTGTGAGTTTGTAAATTTCCATTGGGATAAATTGATCAATTGATAAATTAACAAGGTGAAGCTGAAATTTTCTCCTTTAAACTTTGTTCAAAGGCCTAATAATATTTATATTAATCAAATTGTCTTTTTTCCCATGCACATCTGGAAACTAAAATAAGAAGAGTTTACATTTTGCTATAGGAATAATTGTAGGAAACTCGGAAGTCCTGGAATTAAAGTACATAATTCCTTCAACAGAGGAAAGAAAAACAGTAGAAAGAATAATAAACTCTTAGTTATAAGTAAATGGCAAGCACTAGTGTTGCCTCAGTTTATCATTTAAAGTCTGATAAAAACTTTAAATAGTGAACACAATGTATTACTTTTGTAATTTGAGTCTCTTGTTGATCCCAGAAATTTATGTTCTTGAATTGGTCTATTCCTGTGGGTGTGACCCTACTGAGGATGGGATCCTTGATTTGATTACTTCCGTAAGCTGTAGCCCATGGTGGGTCTTATAGATTTTGTGATAGAAGAGTATGACAAATTTCCGTAAAACTTGGAAGACCTCCCTGAAAATGTGTTTATAGGGCTTAGGCTAGATGACAAAAACAAGTTCAGAGTCTAGAGGTGAGAATAAGAGAGGAGATGATACAAATGTTAAAAGGAACACGAACAAAGTGACTATGGGGGAGTAAGGGTGTCAAACTGGAAAAATAGTATGTTCTTATATTATTGGAGTAGCAGCCTCCAAATCCAGTCTTCCAATGGCATTTCTTCCTCTTTCAGATTTTTCTTCATATTGCAGCCAGAATGCATTTTCTGACACAAAATATGTACTTTATTATTCCATAAATCCCTCATTGGTTCCACAGTCTTTCTTGATAAGCACCTTAGCATGGCATACATGGTCATTTGAGTTTTGGCTCTTGTTTTAGTTTGGTTAGAGCTACTGGAAGCAATGTACCAGGAATAGTTTGGCTTTTGTAGAGGGAATTTATTAAGTTAAAAGCTGAATGTTTTTAGGCTGTCAACACGTCCAAATCAAGGCATCATTAGAAATGCTGTCACCTAAGTTTGGCTTTAGTGATCCTGGAGTCCTTCCATGTGGCAAGCTCATAGAAACATCTTCTTCTATTCTGGGCCTTTTTGCTTCAGCTTCTGGCTGTTCCATTTGTGGCTCCCTTTGTCCCACTTTCCTCTCTGTGCTCCCAGGATCCTTCTCTCCATCTTTTCAGCTCTTCTCTGTGTGTCTGCTACTTTCAGTCCCAAATTCTAAAGGACCCCAGCAAGATGCTTCAAAGTGCTACAGCTTACATTTAAGTCTCTATATTTCTTTTCACTCCATCATTCTTTCCCTTGACACATATTCTAACCATGTAGACTACAGCTTACTAAATACACCATGATCATTTAACTAGAGCCATTGAACATTCTTCTCCTTTTGACTTCAGTGTGCCAATTTCTTCTTGCTCTTAGGACTGTAATTTCATTTCATTGGCTCCAAAACAGGAAAATGTTCCTAATTCCTTCCTCATCCTAGCCCAGCCTCTGTGTCTTATCAGTCCTAATTGGTCTAATTTGCTTTTATACATCATTATGTTGAACATATTACACTGTACTGAAACCACATGCATGCCTGTTTTTCTTCCACTAAATGATATGTTGTGGAAGGAATGGATTTTGTTTAATTCATTATGTCCCTCCTACAACTATTGCTATGCCTAGAACATAGTAATCACTCAAGCAGTATTTGCTGAAATCATGTAATTCTCCTTTCAACCTGCAATAGAGATATTTAAAATAGATTAAATGGAACCAATTGTGAACTTCATTAATGTCAGTGTTTATTGGTTAATTTGTTGCTGTTATTTGATCACCAATTCTTTATATTCTTTATTAAATTGGTCATTGTGGAAGTGACCAAATACAAATATTAGTCCAAGTTCAATATTAATATGAAAAACAAAAATAAAAAAATAATAAGTGAGTTGCTGTAAGGATATAATCTTTTACCATCATTGAACATTTTTGGCCTTATTTTTGAAAGACAGGGATGAAATAAACAGTCCTCAAAGTACATTAAAACTATCAATTTGATTTTAAGCTGTGTTTCTGTTACTGCCTTTATGCAATAAGGACTTCATTTAATTTATGTTAAGACCCTGCCACCTATAGGTGACTCTATTTCTCACCTGTAAAACAACAACAACAAAAGTTATGCTTTCTACTACTATTTTTAGAGGGGAATTTTGTACTCCTGGATAATATTTATAAATTTCTACCAATAGACATTTAGCTGAGAATATGACATCATTTAATATGAGATGTGATCCAAGATTGCAGAGTAGGGAATGGCAAATTGAGCCCCTGCTCCATAAACTGTGGGAAGATAGGCAGGCTAATGGGAACATGCAGGATATTGGGTGCAATTGGAGAGAGAAGCTAGAGAGGGGTTATTCTATTAGCTAAGGGAGAGGGATGCAGGGTGCTTGATTTGGCTGGCAGACCAGTGCTCAGTCATCTCTGAGAGAGAGGTAAAAACCTGGGGATCAGGGGTGCATCCCAATGCCCAGCAGGCTCCTGTGGTGGGGGACTTGCGAAGCAAACATGAGTGGGGAGTGGCACCCAGCCAACTCAGGGAGCTAAAGAAGTGGTGGAGGGGTATAGGGCTGGTGGGTGGGCTCTCAGCCAGTTCCCAAGAAAACGAGATACAGCAGACATTGCTGAAGCAGTTCCAGGAAGAAGGAAAGAAGAAGCTAATCAGGTGGGCTGTCATACCCACCTGCCCTGGATGAGAGAAGAAATGCATAAGTGAGGGGGTGGCCTGGCAGGTGCCCAACAGCCCTGTTGAGAGAGGATCTGTAAGTGGAAGCAGGCAAGCTATCAGATACCCAACCCTCCTGAGGAAAAGTGGGGCAGGGACAGGCAATGGGTGTGCTACCAAGTGCCCAAGCAGCCCAGAAGAGAAGCGATCCAGAGAGTGATCAACCGAGTCATCAGATACCAGCCAGCTCCCTGTGAGAGGGTCAGTTGTAGTACATTCATCCTCATAAAGGAAAACTTAGACTGAGATTTTTTTAAAATTTTTATTTGTTTCATTACTTATTCCTTGTTTCTTTCTCTTCAGCCAGGTACCTTACTTGCAGAGTACTGGCTACAGGGTGATTGATTTCTGAGTACTGGAAGCAAGAGAGATTTGCTAGTGTCCACAGAGGGAGGCCACTTTGTCTTATTTTTCCCCTTTGTTTCTTATTTCCTTTTCTCTTTTTCTTCATATTTTCATTTTTTCTTTGTTTTTAAAGATGTTTTGGATTATATAAAAGTTACATAAAAATATAGAGGATTCCCATATTCCCCACCCCTCCCCTCATATTTTCCCCTACTAATAATGCCTTTCATTTGTGTGGTACACTTGTTATAACTGATAAACAAATAGTTAACCATTGTTACTAACTATGGTCTATAATTTAAATTATGATTTACACTTTGCACCATGCAATGTTATAGGTTTTGACAAAATGTATAATGGCCTGTCTCCATTATTGCAATATCATGCAGAACACTACTAAGGTACAAAAAAAAATACACCTGTTACTCCTATTCTTCCTTCTCTGTCCCCTCAAAATCTCTGGTAACCACTGTCTTTATATCAATGTTAAAAGTTCTACCATTACAAGAAAAATCATACTTTGTTCCATAGTTGCATTGTCCTCTTATGTTTGTTCATTCCTGAGTCTTGAGGATTTGGATATGGTGATGCCCACTCTGCTTCCAACTAAGAGGGGTCTTAGATCCCATGGGGGAGATGGATGGAACTATATTGCTTGGAGTTGTAAATATTCTCTGTTTTTTGGAATAGGTGTTGTCCATCATCATTCTTTTATTAATTGCCCTGAGCAAATCTGATGAACTGGAGAGTAGGTGTTGGCTGAAACTCTGCTGAGATTAAGGGCTTAATTAGCACATGAGAAGCCCAAAGGTTTAAGTGTCTGAGACATATATTTAAATGGTGCCATGCTAAGTATAGTTCAAATAAAATGGACAAAGAACCATGTATAGGAAAATTATCAATGAGTAACTGCTACATTGGGGAGATAGGTTATCATATATTCTGACGTAAGCACTACAGAGTTGGTGCTGATTTGCTGGGGTTCAATGCCAAGTGTCCAGATATCTCTAAAGCCTTCAGGCTTGAGGCATTGTTTTCTATGGAAGTCAGAGACATCTTCCAAAGACATACATATGGGTAAACTCTGGAATGAAATCCTGACTCATGTTTGAAATCTCTTAGCATAAAAACTCATTTGTATTTACTACTTCCTGATTTATTCAGGGTCTTTTTCCAAATGCATTGCTAACTGGCACTTATTAATAATCACTCTGTGCCAGAGAGGCCCATCCCCAGGTATCATGTCCCATGTGAGATGAAAGGCAATGAGCTTATATACTGAGTTTGGCTTAGAGGCCACATCTGAGTATCAAGGAGATTTTCAGGAGGTAACTCTTAGTCAAAGTATATGCCTAGGCTAAGTTTTGATTTTATAAGAATAAGGTTAATAATTACAAGCTTTAATAAGATATTATTATTAAGATTAATAGGATATTTTTAAATGACCATTCTTAGGATCCACAAGCAGGGCTAGGATGAAATTTGAATTTTGGGCCCTCTGAATCCATAAATCAGGGAAATCACGTAGTCTGGACACACTAAGCAAATGGTGACCTAAAGCACAATAGTAATAGTCTACATAATTTATATGGTCGTAATATCTACCCGCCTTTCATTGTTCTGTGTCTACACGTGTTAGATTATTTCATATTAATGACAAATCTATGTGAAGGTTAGAGTCCTCTATATTTTACAGATGAGTAAAATGAAGCATGGAGACGTCAAATGAAACATCTGAGAACATATGGTTAGTGAAGAATGAAGCTGAGACTCAAAAACAGCACCTAGGTTAAAGTCAGTGAAACTGCCACTTACCAACAGCCTTGAAATTTCCACATACTAATCCATATTTCAGAGTAGACACTCCCTTATTGGTTTGTAGAAATTTTTACAAGTTTCATCTTCACTTTTGTTCAAATGCTCACCTCTTCGTGTTTATTCATAGGAGGCTTCCTGTATCATGAGATATGTTATTGTTTTTTCTCCCCCTTGCAGTGCCTACCAAAGCTGGTTCTGAACAGTTCTAACTAGGGAGCATGCTAGGCCTCCATTTTAAGATGAAGCCGAACTACCAGAGTCAGATGAGAAGTTTGGGAGAAAGAAATATCCCATCATAGTTTGCTATCAATCTCTGTAGCATTTTCTCTCTCCCACAACTGACAGCACCTTTTTTGAGGACAGAGGAATGTTTCAATTCATTTTTATTGTACAATCTCACCCCTCTCACCAAATATGCTTCTTTAATGCCATGTTTTTCTTGTTGTCATGTTTAGATCCAAACTGAGCTCACAGAACTGAGCTATGTCAGTGATGATGTCACACAAGGGTTACTGGAACCTTGGAGCTCACTCAGCTCCCAACTGCTCCTCTGTGAGGTTGTTAATCTCAGATCTCCCTCTGGGAGAGTGACTTTGGCTGTAAACTGACAGATATTAAGGACTAAATCAGAGTCCACTTTTCAGGAAAATTTGAGACAGCACTTACAATTAGGACGGTGATAAAATCTTGCAGAAATGATTCTTTTAGGTTCACATTGACCAAGATTAGATGAAACAAAAATCTGGTAAAAAGAGACCTTTCTCTAAAACTTTAAGTAAGTATGGAATGAAAATTTTCTGACTGATGGGAGCTGGAAAATGTGGGGTCTGATTATCCCTGTCCAGATTTCCCATGATTTCTCTGGGACCTTAATTTATCATGGGCCAGAACAAAAAATTAAGGGTTTACGATGAGGGGATAAAGCTCACCGAGGCTTTTGCTGAGAAAATACTATTTGTTACTTAGTAGAAAATTAACAAAATATCTTAATATGAATGTATAAATGAGTGAGCAAATACAAGAATTCTTAGTATGAGGGATTTCCAGATTTGGCTCAGAAAATTTATTCAATTATGCATTCCAAGATTTAAATGTTTGGTGTAGATAAAAAGGGAAGAAATGGGCATGTGGGGCAGAGGTGTGTGGTACAGGAGAACAGTGTTTTAAGAAAGATTTTTACTTCAGTGTAATTGTTATTGTATTTTCTAATGAGATTGTATTTTTGAGGAATTTGGAAAGCAAGACAATTGAGATCATCTAATAAGGGTATGGTAATAGGACCTTTTCAGGAAAAAACAATTTTTATATTAAATGGTTGCTTGGTTAATAATACTAAAAAGAAGAGGTATAACTGAGAACTAATGCACATTATATGAGTTAATATCTTTCTTTAAACATATTTTTTTTTCCATAAGCCTTCCTTTAGAAGTAGTTTGGAAACACATTTAAAAAGATGACCATTTCTCCTATTTCAGTGTTTGCATTCTGAATTTGCTAAGAAAATCACTTTCATAAAATAGTTCTTTAAAGAAGTAACATACTATTGGGAAAGTTCAGGTATATGAAGTGATTTCAATGTTACAAATCAGAAAATCATTTTGAATTTAAAAATAGTTACCAAAATTTATACATGTATACATGAATCTATAGTTGTAAACATAAAATCCCAATATTTATTAAACTGTTTTCAAAGAGTAAAAATGTGTGCAATAAGGTGATAACTTACCACAAGCTCCAGTCTCCAGGCCTAGCAAGATTCAAAGGGGATCAGAGATGTCTTATTCAACTTCCACTGAGAAGATCATTACTTCATTGACCTATGGTTCTGTTTCAGAGAGTCAATGGTCAGGTGCAAATATTTTAACAGAGCGTGCAGAGTAAAGGGTGTAGCTGTAGAGGGTCAAACCAAAACCACATATTCACCAGTGGGAAAACCACACTGGATCTTTCAGGCTGAGCTTTTCAAAGAGAGCACCATCATCTTTCTCCCTAATCTAACCAACACTGAATCTTTGCTCAGCTCCCAAACGCCATTCCAAGAGGAACCTGAGATTTGCATCCCTGTAAAAGTAGAGGAGGATGAGAGGCACGGTGTTCTGACCCCAGATTGGCTGGTCACCAGGCAGCATGGCTTTCATTGCATGCCTTATTGCTACATGCTCCCCTCCATGGAGGCATTACTTGATACATGAAGAACATGAAGTGAAGGAGGGATTCAGGGGCCATGTCCTCTTTGAGGACATGCTGGAGAGGTGGAGGTCCTGCAGAGAACAGCGCCATACCAGATGTTGCCACCAACTGGCCCAGTGAATCCTGAAGGCCAACATGAAAAAGGAAATCAAAGAGAAATAAGAAATCTGTTGCTGTTTACAGGAGAATTCAGAAGTACAGAAACAAGAGCTCATCACCCTGCAGCAAGAGCTGTCAAAGGCTGCAGAGTCAGGAGGCCTAGCTTTCTTCCTTAAATAAGAATTCACAGAGTTTTCTGTTACTCAACTGTTATAAGCTTTTCATTCAAATGATTAGATAACATTAAGGATTCGTGTGATTGTACCATAAATTATTCCCCACTGGTGCCCACTGCAAGACTAAGGGAAAGGGGACAGTAATCATAGCAGGGAGGCTGAATCTCACTAGCATTTATTTCAACTTACCAGCCTCTTTCTCCAGCTCCTTCCTGGATGCTGTATAGTGTTCCACTAGTCTCCAGAATTTCAAAATTGTTGATTGTTTCTTCCAGTTCAATGGTTGTTTTTGTGGAAGGACTGATTTCTAGAGCTTCCTGCTTTGCCATTTTCCCCACCATCTTTTAAGCATGTTCTACTTCTTGACTCCTTGTACATGTCCTGGAAATGAACCCAAGGTAATTCATACTTACTATTGGGTAAGTTGTCTAATATTATTCATATCTATATAAGTATACCAAGTTATACAAATATATATACTCTATAATGCTCACATGTATAAATGTGTATATACATGTATTCAAATCCATTCATGTATTTGTTATTGTTTTGACAAAATAGGCTCATTTTATAATATATATGCTACCCTGTATCTTGCTTTTCTCCATATACAATACTCAACAGAGCATTCTGTTTTTCAACTGCTATTGCTCATTCACTCTAAAAACTTTTTTCAAAACTGCATGCTCAGTTTTTAGCACAAAGTCTAACACACCATTAGAGCTCAATTATATCTGACAAAATAAATAAATAATACAGAGATTTGCTTATTCTGTATTATATCTTATAACCTTCCATCCTGCCCCAAATATTTTCACTTCCAAGCCCCTATGCCAAGCAACTATCTAATTCTTAAAAGTCACCAAATCCCTCTAAATTACTTCATTTCATTCTTCAGTAAAAGAGTAACTTACAAACACAAATATGATCATATAATTTTGCTGCTTCAAATATTTCAATGGATTTCTACTAGCATTATTCTAGTAGATTCCGGTGAATCCCTAATAATTTGAATATAAAGTTTCAGGGCAAATATTTATGTTTATTTAAAGTCAAATTGATACCCATAACCAGATAGAAAGTTGGTAAATCACAAGACCTCTCAGAAATGAAGAGCTTTAAGGATTCACTTGCTGTATATTCTCTAGGGTTCAGACTAGAACCACCAAAATCCACAAATGAGAAAGGTATCTGGAGTAGGGCATGTTTGAGTGCCTTTTGAGATATTTAGAAAGATGACTGAATTAAAGGACGTAATCTATTCCAGTTGCATCTCTGGATGTACCAAATTAAAGGGAAAGCATTTTGTATAAAGTGCCAGAACTTGATTAGACTGTTTTTTTGAGGTCCTGGGCCAGGGATTGAACCTGGGACATTGAATGTGGGAAGCTTATGCTCCACCATTGAGTCACATCCATTCTCCTGAGTTGTTTTTATCATGTTTGCTTGTTTGTTTGTTTTTTAAGAGGCACCAGGGATGAACTCAGAACCTTGCATATGGTAAGCAGTCACTCCACCCCTTGAGCCACATCCACTCCCTAGATTTATCTTGACCGACATCCAAATAAATCAGAATGCATTGCTTGAATTGTATGATTTGTGAAATCATCAAGTCTATAAAAAGATTGTTCACCATCAATAATTTGGTTCGTTTTTCTCATGACAGCGTCTTCAATAAAGTATTGTCTTCCCTTGTTTTTCCAATCTAATTTGGTTCCAGTGAGTAATGGAGAAAATGTTCAACATGAGTTCCTTTATTTTTCAATGAATTTTTCATCAGAAGACAATCATTTAATATGACTACAGATATTTCAGGTAGGTGGTCTTCTGAGGGTAATTGTGAACATATTTTTCCTGATTTAAAATGCATTTATAATGGCCAATGGAAATTTGTCTCACCTTAACATTCATGGATTGATTTTTCTGTGTCCACATCAATGGGATAGAGAGACCAAATAAAGAGCTAATGTAAATGCTAACATTGGTGGAGTTCAGTGATACGAGCCCTCAGGAATTCATATTTGAAAGGAATGAAAGAAAATGAGTATGGAGTGAGAAGCTATGTTTGTGGATCATGGTGGAAATGAATGGTGAAAATGTGCTTAGTATATATATGGAAGTACTGTTTCATTGTCTTTTGTAGTTTTGTGAAGGAATGTAAAGAATCAATCTCTGGAGGTCTAATGGGAACCTTAACTAATATTGAAGACTAAAGGAGATATAATATTTATATTTGGGGATAGAAGTAATGTTCTGAAATATACTCCATTTTAGGTTTATTTAATTAAGCATCTAATGACGATAGCTCAGAGAAGCATTCCAGAGAAATGGTTTGTTACTTTCAATTCAGAGATAGGGATGGAAGAAAGTAAAATCAATTAAATGTGTAATCATATCAGGATAGTGGATAAAAGGAGAAAAGAGGGGTTAGGATTTAGTGTTAAGATGTTTCAATTATATGAGATCTTTTTGCAGTGGATAAGTGGAAGGAGTAATAGAGTAGTTTGAAAACAGGAGACTAAGATGGCAGAGAAAGAAATAAAAAGCAAAGGTCCCCAAAAGTGGGTCATGAATCAATTATATAAGCTTACATGATAAGATGGATTGTGAAGAGGGGAGAGGCTTCTGGTAAAAGAGATTGAATTTAAGATCAGTTTATATTTACCAACAAAACAAGAGAGTTCAATTGGATACATTGAACTCAGCCAGTGGTACTATGACTTTCCAATTCAGTAGGAGAGAAATAGTAGCCAATGTGTGTGAATGCAAGGACTATTAAAAATATTATGGTATTAAAGGGTAAGGGGCCTAAATTTATGATCCATCTGCTTAGTAGGAGGTGATTCAATCATTTGAAAGTGAAGGGCAATGTGAGAATGTGTGAAATTCAAAAGACATGGAGAAGATTTGACATGTTTATGGAGAATAGTGGAATTATTTAATTACCAATACATTATTAATACCGTAGAGATACCACATACTTGATAGCCAATAGTGTGACTCTGTTTGTGTCTGGAACAATATCCTAATCATGTGTTCAGTCATATAGCATCATAGAAAATTGTAACTATGTAGAGTGTTTATTGGTAGACATAGAAATAGTAGGAGGAACATAAGAAAAATCAAAATATTGGTATTGTTAAGTATCTGTTGAAATGAGTAAATGTGGATTAAACTAAACTGAAATAATTAGGATAGAGACAGTATAGTCATTGACAAGGGGGTTCAATGCACCTGAAGTTTCCATGAAGGAGATAAATTTGGGCATGAGAAGCAATCATGTAAAGAAGCAAAAACAAACAAACAAACAAACAATAAAAAAACAAAGCTGTAACCACAAGCTGTGGCCCCTGGTTATTGATGAGACAAGGTACTTTCCAGGGTAAACCGAGCTATGGTATGTTAAGCTCCAGAAATTTAAGCATGCCATAAAGTCAAAAAAAAACAAAACAACTCAATTTCTTGCTTTGTCACTTTATAGCCATGCAATTTTGTCATGCTACTAAAATTTTCTGAACTTCTTCTCATGTCCTTTTTCATTAATAAACCATAAATATTTTGTCATAAATAAACCATAATCAATAAGACTATTTTGAGAATAATGCAAGGGACTCTATGTTACATTTAATACATCATTTTCCCTTTTTTTCTAGATTTCAGATACAAAGGGGTGTTTTCTTCTGTTTATAACACATTATCATTTTGCTCATGAAATAAAATGATTAACAAAGTGTTAAGGGGAACTTATAGTTAATAAATGATTAATGCAAGGATGTTACAATTGAAGATGATTAATATTGCACAGGATTATATTAACCATTTTCCTAAAATATCAAATAGAGGAAATAGGTACCCTCCTGTACCCACCCAGTCTCTGCATTCTGAGCCTCTTTATCTTATGACTTTTGTGGCACATGGCAGAACATTACAACTGATATAATATTTTACATTCTGATGAAGGGAGTTTAAGGTCTAGAAGTGGAGGATGAATGATATTGATACCTTAAATGATCTAAGCCCTCAATTGATTAACTCTATCATGAATTGAATTTAAATTTTCATGAATGGGATCAAAGTATTTTGGGGATATATCTAAAAGTCAGAGTTCAGGGAGGGGTATTTCTAGAAATCCCATGTGGGGAAACCAAAATGATTTGGGACAAGTATATACAAAAGGGCAGGAGTTGGGCAGAGCAGGAAGAGAATGTGTGTCCAGCATACTGATAAACAGATAATTCATAAAACAAAATTCCTTAAGTCTGAGAAATTCCTTATTGTTTGTCTCTATGTGGAGACTAAAATCCACATGTGACCTGAGTTAGGGATACCTATGTTTTGTAATCAGGGAGAAAATATAAAATTCAGAATACTGTGGGTTAATTAACATATAAAACAATGGTTTTCATATTAATATTTGTAACATATCTGCACAAATATCTTATTTATTAGCAACAAAAGCCACAGTCATCTCATTACATTCAGAGATGGCAGTCTTCCCACTGTTTTTCTGAAGTACACTGTGTATTTCTGTTGGTTGGGTGCAGGTATACTTCCAGGTGAAAGGGTATTTATAACCCATGGCTCTGAAAATTGTGGACAAGTCTTGAATCTCATGACTTCTTTCCCCATAGTCAGCATTGCCTGCTTTCTTCTCTGCCTGTTCTTGAGAGTGAAAAATCATAGGAGTACAGGTGTTCACCAAAGAGTTGACAATGCATATCCTGGTGAGTAAGGAATTCCTTTTTCTCCTGAAATTACATCTCTATTGCCAGAACATGACCAAATTTCTCCTATTACACTGTCTATTCTAAGTGCACTCCGTAGACATTCAAAGATCTGAGAATGACTCAAGTGTGCCCATTATTCTGGGATAATCATGATGGATCAGCAACAGATATATCCCTTTCCGATATTTACACTAATTTGTTCAATAATTCCAATATTTATTTGTTCAATAATTCCAATATTTACACTAATTTGTTCAAGCATCCACTGATGCTGTGTTTTCAGAGACTAGAAGAAGCCCATGGCCTTGGTGGGGAAATATTTCATCATTAACCTTCTAAGTGGTAGTAATAGTTTTAGGATTGTGGTGACAACATGTGATAGAGATGAGCAAGAGCACAACTTGACACTTCAAATGGGAGGTAGATATTTGAGCAGATGAGTTCACTCAATCCAGTGTTAAAGGTGCTGTGGTAAGTGTTGCATAGTGTTCAGGGGAGCACAAAAGAGGGCTAAGCAAGGTATGCCATGAGAAATAATTTATTTTCTCTAACAGCAAATATATTAAAATGTATGTAGATATTTATGTATTTTGAAAAGATGTTTGAGTATTTTATCACCACTTTGTCCCTAATCAACCATTTCCCTCTTTGTAAATAATGTTTGTGCAAATTTGATAAGTGGAAGCAATGAATAAAGGGATATTTTTCACTTGATTTTGACTGATCATAGAGGAAAAGAAGTTTTGTAGTTACAGAAATTTTTGATTCAGTGAAGATTGTTGAAGAACTGGAGAGACCAGAAAACATTAGCAAGTTAACTTTATATTTTATCTGGGTATCAAGGAGAAGATAAGATAGAAAATGATAATCAGGATTTGGAAGTCCAAAGTGAAATTGAGAATGGCCTCCTAGAGTCAGGAAGAGTCAGGCCAGGATTTTAATAGTGTATAGCATTTTTCAAGGGTCCCTGACTTGTGCTATTGGATGCCTAATCTTATCTCTTTTAATCACACTGCAACTCATGTGATATCATATATAATGGAACATTATGTATTCAGCATGTGAATGTCTCTGTAAATATATCTAATATACAGATACTAGGTCATCATTCATAATGTTCTGACTGGAAATTCAAACATAATTTAAATTTTCTCTCCACCATAGCCCCTCCATTCCTCAGGATGTCATCTAACTCATCTTACTTTGATATTAGTGTGAAAAGTCCTGTTAGAATTTGAATGTCTCTGATATTTTAGGAATCAGTGACCTTCAAAGATTTAGCTATAGATTTCACTCAGGAAGAGTGGGCCATGATGGACACAGTCCAGAGAATGCTTTTCAGAGAAGGGATGCTGGAACCTATCAAATATCAGGTTTCTATTGTTGAACCTCCAAAACTCTATCTATCTATCTATCTGTATGCCATCTATCCATCATCATCATCTATCTGTCAATGTATCTAGTTTATCCTTTAACTAACTATTGAACAAGTTTCTCAAAGAGCTTTCTCATATGACACTCCAAGCTCTGCCCTTATCCTTCCATAAAACTTAAAACTATCTGGAAGAAATTTGATTCTTCACTTATTAACTGACAAAGTTTTTCACACCACTGAAATCTAATCATCCAGACTAAAATTCAATGTCTTTCTTGCTATGAATCTCCAATACACAGAACTGTGTTGAGAACTGAATGAAGTTTATTTAAATGGATACATAAACTGATTAACTCTTATTTAATAATTATAATGCTTTAGGGTCTATGTTGGTCGTTCAGAACACAGTAGAAAATAATCAGGATACACTTTTCATATATAACTATTTGTTTTTGGTAGACCTTATGTTTATTGGATTCTTTTTAAAAATACTGTTTAACCACTGTGTAAACATAATATTTCCTTTATGCAGAGAAAATAGTTGCTGCAGGCTGTCAACCTGGGCATGGGCCTCAATGACCACAGAGCCTTAAGGTTGTATGGCATATGGTCAATCATCCTTTGCTATTGAAACATTGTCAATATGCTGTGTTCAAGGTGTGCATTCCTGTTTTGACCTTCAGTGTTCACTTTATGCTTCATCATAGCCTGCCCTGGAATTGGAGATAATGCACTGTTATTAGCAGATAATTCAAAATCCATTGTATCTGTTTCATATAAACAACGTATCAACTCGGCAAATTAGATGTGATTTCTCAGTCATAGTAAGGAGAGGAAATGTGGAAAGAATTATTAGAATTTCTCCAAGTCCAGAGACCAGGTGACCTCCAGGAACCTGTGCGTTAACACAAGAAGGGGCTTTGTCAATAAATAAGTAGATTCTTGGAAATATCATAAAAAAAGTTCTTAAGTGAGTGACATTCTCTTAAATGTTGGCATGGAAAAAGAGCAATAATCCTATAATGATTTCATTATAACTCACATGTACTAATCTCTATTCAAGTATCCATCTGCCATTGTCTTTGGTTTCAGGCAAAGAAATATTAATGTACATATTGCAGTTAAGCTTTCACATATTGTCCACTGCCATGGTCCTCCTCTTTGAGGTTTATCTTCTCTTTACCTCCAAATATATAATCTTCATTTTATTTCCCCTTATTTTAATTCTGAAAATACTTAAACTCTCAATTTTATAAAAAGAGATTCTAAACCCTATGCTATACCTTAATGTGACATCCTTTCACCATTCCCTATCTATAATTAACAATATTGAAATATGTCACAGAACATTTGGGTTTCTCAGATTTTTGTAATTCTGTTAATTCCACTCTAATATCATTGTTGCCATCCCCCCACCCCCTTGCCAATCATTTCAGGCAGGGAATCTGACTTTTTTCTACACTTTCAAAGATGCTTTAGATTACATAAATGTTACATCAAAAACAAAGGGGATTCCCAAATAGCACACCCATCTCTCTCACAATTTCCCCCATTAACAACATTTTTCATTAGTAAGGTACATTTGTTACAATTGATGAGAACATATTGCAACATTGAAACTAAGTATGGTCTATAGTTTTCGTTATGGTTTACACGGTGCACTGTACAATTTTATAGATTTTGACAAAATGTATAATGGCTTGTATCTTTCATTGCACAATCATGCAGAACAATTTCAATGTCCCAAAATTGCCCCATGTTACAACTCTATTTCCCTCTCACTCTCTTCAGAACCTCTTGTGAACACTGACTTTACATCAATATTACACATACTTCCATTACTAAAATAATAATAAATCTAATTTATTCCATACTTGCAGTCCCACCTTATGTGTCTTCATTCCTCAATCTTAAGGATTTTGGAATGGGCATCTTTTCTCTGGATTGGATTGAGAGGAGTTTTAGGTTACAATTGGGCAGATGGATGGAACTATCTTCCTTGCAATTGTAGATTCTCTGTTTTTTTAAATTGGCATTTTCCATCATCATGCTTTTGTTTGTTGCCATAGGTGAGTCAAATGCACTGGAGAGTAGGTGTTGCCTGCAACTTTGCTGAGATACCGGGCTCACCCAGCATATAAACAACAAGAATATATAATTCTCTGGGATGAATCAAAAGGACAGAAAAACCATATGTGGGATGAATGTAAATGAGACTAACTCTGATACATTGGGGAGATAGGTTATCATATATTCCAAGGTAAGGCTCACCAAAGGGGTGCCATTTTCTGGGGTTGTCTGCTCTGCCTATACTGTCTAGATGTCTATAGACCCTTCAGGAGCACCCCTATTTGAGGATCTGTTTCTTGTGGCAGTCAGTGTGATCCTTTTGAGACGTGCATAAATGTAAAGTCTGAAATGACCTCCCATCTCACTTTGAAATCTCTTAGCCATAAAAACTCATTTTGTATTTACTATTTCCCCTTTTTGGTATAGGATTTTACCAAATGCATCACTAGTTGGCACTTGGTAATAATCACCTTGTGCCAGGGTGGCTTATCCCTGGGAGTCATGTCACATGCTGAGCAGAAAGTAGTGAGCTTATATGCTGAGTCTGGCTTAGAGGCCACATTTGAATGTCAAAGAGGCTTTCAGAAGGTAATTATTAAACAATATGTATTACTAGGCTAAGTGTCAATTTCACAGAAACAATGTTTATAATTACAACCATGAATATCAAAGGCCTGGCATTTTGTTCTGTCCTCCTTTGCTAGGCACTGCTCATGTGCTCTGAAGATTTGTATACTCTATTAGAGAACATAGCAGGACTCCCCAGGATAAAAATTCTATATTCTGTAAGTTGTTGTGTGGGTCTCCACCCACCCAGACAACATTCCATGACCACATTGACACATTCATTTTCCATGGAGGTCTGTCATAGTTATACCCCTCCCCACAAATTCCCTGACCCCTGATGACCTGTACCAGTGACACTCCCCTTCCACAGTTTCAACCCTTCTGCAATCCATGACCTTGCAAAAACTAAAGCCAAAAATTGATAATTAAATAAAATAAATTAAAATAAAATAAATGTAAAAATCAAGAAAATTTGCACTATGCCGTTGATTGCCTTAATCTCTCTAATCTTTTAGGTATACAGACAATTTCTTCTGTATGTTACCCCAGTGTTTTATTTTTTCTTACTTTATTTTCCAAGAAGTTTTATGTTACAAAAGTCTCTTAGAATATATAGGAGAAATCCATATACCTCCCTACCCCATATCCTCCCCTATCTATAACATCCTACATGTTTATGGTACATTTGATACAATTTATGAACAAATATCAAAGCATTGCTACTAAACATGGCAATGGTTTGCATTATGGTATACATTTTATACTGTATAATTTTATAGATTCTGACAAAATGTATAATGACCTTTATTTATCAATGCAAGATCATGCAGAAGAATTCCAATGTCCCCAAAATACCCTATATTCCACTCATTTTTCCCTCTCCTTTCCCTCAGAAAGTACGGCAACCACTAAGTTTAAAGTATTGAATAATAAGTTTCATAGTTACATGCATTAATATTGCAAGCTTTACATACTGGTCTGTTTCTTTTATGAAGTACTTGAGATTTTTATTATGTACTTGAGATTCTTGCCCCTCTAATTGTGAATGCAGCTGGACTTCCCAGGATGTGAGTTTAATATTTTCTTATATATTGTGTGGTCTCCACCCACTGAGATGACACCCTATGACAAGACAGACACATTCATATTCCATAGAAGCATGCTCCAAGTGCACCCTTTCCCACATTTCCCCACATATCTTTAATTGAGTTTGTACCTAGATATTTGATTCTTTTAGTGCTATTGTAAATGGAATTTTTTCTTAATATACTCCTCAGATTGCTCATTATCAGTGTACAGAAATGCTATGATTGTTGATTTTATGTCCTGCCATTTTCCTGAACCTGTATATCAGCTCTAAAAATTTTGTTGTAGATTTTTTGTGTTTTCTATATATAGGACCATATCACCTCCAGATAGCAAAATTTACTTCTTCTTTTCCAACTTGAATGTATTTTATTTCTTTTTCTTGCCTAATTGCTCAAGCTAGGACTTCTAACACAATGTTAAATAAGAGCAGTGAAAATAAGGATCCTTGCCTTTCTTTAGATCTTGGAGGGAAAGCCTTTAACATATAACCATTGAGTATTGTCAGCTGTGGGTTTTTTCATATATAACCTTTATCATGTTGAGGAATTTTCATTCTATTCCTTTCAAAGTGGTTTTATCAAGAAAGAATGCAGTACCTAGTCAAATGTTTATTTCTGCATCAATAGAGATGATCATGTGATTTTTTTTCTTTGTAACCATTAATGTGTTATATTATATTGATTTATTTTCTTATGTTGAAACATCCTTGCATACGAGGGATAAAACCCACTTGATCAGGGTTTATAATTCATTTGATGTGTTGTTGAAAATGATTAGCAAGTATTTTGTTGAATATTTTACCATCCAGCTTCAATAGACAGATTTGTCTGTAGTTTCCTTTTCTTGTGGCATATTTATATATATTTGGTATTAGGGTAATGTTTGTATAATAGAATAATTTAGGTACTGCTCCGACCTCTTCTGTTATTTGGAAGAAGTTAAGCAGGACTAGTGTGTATTCTTACCAGTATGATTGGTAGAATTCATCTTGAATCTATCTGGTCCTGGGTTATTGTTTTGGGTTGGGATATTTTTCATGACTAATTCCATATCTTTGCTTGTGATTGGCCTGTTGAGTTCATCAATTTCTTCTTTTGTTAATGTGGATTCCTTGTGTGTTTCTAGAAAGTTTTCCATTTCATCTAAATTATCCATCTTTTTGGTATTCAATTTTTCAAAGTTTCCTCTTATGATACACTTTATTTCTATGGGATCAGTGGTGATATCCCCTCTCTCCTTTATTATGTATTTGAATCTTCAGTGTTTATTTGTTTGTCTAGCTAAAGATTTCTTAATTTGATAAATCATTGCAAAGAATCTACTTTTGGTTTTATTAATTTTTGTAGTGTTTTTATTCATTCACAATTTCATTTAGTTCTGCTATAATCTCTGGTATAGCTTTCCTTCTGCTTGGATTAGGTTTTATTTGTTCTTCTTTTTCTTGTTCCTCAATAGTTGTGTTTAGGCCTCTGATTTTAGCTCTTTCTTCTTTTTCAATATAGATATTTATGGCATTAAATTTCCCCTCAGCACTTCATTAGCTGCATCCCTTTGGTTTTCATAGGTTGTATTCTCATTTTCACTCTTTTCAAGGTAATTGCTCATTTCTTTTGCAATTTCCTCCTTGACCCACTGATTGTTTAAGAATGAGTTGTTTAATTTCCATATCTTTTGGCCTAATCTGCTTCTCTGCCCCTTACTGATTTCCAGCTTTATTCCATTGTGGTCAAAAAATTATTTCATATAATTTCAATGTTTCTAAATTCATTGAGACATTTTCTGTGACCTAGCATGTGGTCTATCCTGGAGAAAGATACACGTGCATTCAAAAAGAATGTCCATCCTGTACATGGATGTAATGTTCTGTATATGTCTCTTAGGTCTAGATACTCATACATATTTTTCAAGGTCTCTGATTCTTTATTAACCCTCTTCATGATGTTCTGTATAATGTTGATAATGGTGTATGAGTGTCCACCACTATAATTGTAGAGGCATCTATTTCTCCTCTTAGGTTTTCCATTGTTTGTCCCATGTATTTTGGTTAGTTGTATAAATATTTATGATTGTTCTTTCTTGTTGATACATTACCCCTTTTATTAATATATAGTGTCTTTCCTTGTGTCTTACAATAGTTTTTTTTTTCCTTTTTAAGTATATTTTGTCTTATATTAGTATAGATACTCCCACCCTTTCCTGGTTATTTTTTGCATGCAAAATTATTTTCAAACCTTTCACTTGTAACATCCTTGAGTACCTGGATCTAAGATGAGGTTCTTGCAGAGAAAATAGAGTTAGGTCATGTTTCCTTATACTTTCTTCCATACTGTGCTTTTTATTGGAGAGTTTCATCCATTAATATTTTATGCTATTACTGTCAAGACAGTACTTGCATTAGTCATTTTTTCTTTAGATTTATATATGTCATATTTTGTTTTTATTTACCCTTTTATCATTTTTGTTATTGTTACAAAAAATTTTCCTTTCTCCACTCTCCTCCAATGCTTTCTCTCTTGTTTTTTTTTCTTTTATCTTGTAGCCCTCACCTTAATATTCCTTGAAGGTCAGGTCTCTTGTTGACAAATGCTCTTAATTTCTGTTCATCTGTGAATATTTTGAACTCTCCCTTAATTTTGAAAGCCAGATTTGCTGATACAGATTTATTGGTTGGCAGTTTTTAATTTTCTTTTTCCACCTTAATGTGACCTTGAAAACAGGAAAGTATATCCATGCAACATATCTGCAGGTAGGCCTCATCTGTCATCTCGTCAATGATAAATTTCATATGTTTGAACCCAAGTCATACAAATAAATACTTGGGAACGGAATAAGTCATGAATTCAGAACAGTCACCAGGCTGAAATTAAAGGTGTGATTAAACATTCACCCAGCACAAACTTTGGAATTTTATTTTTAGAAAAAATTAATTTGTCCTCAAAATCATAAATGAGAACTTATAAAAGAATAATAAAATAATCAGGGCTATATCCTTGTTTTTGAAATACAATGAAGTCTTCCAAAGTAATTAAATAACTGTGAAGTTGAGATGACACAAAAGATAAAATCTGTTCAAGAATTAACACACCATGTTAATTCAACTAACATGTGAAAAATTTTTCTAGAGACAAAATGAATTCTAAATGATTAATTCAGAATTCATAGAGAATTAAATTAATGAATATTTATGAGCAAACTCTAGGAGTCTCTTCTTCTTCCAACAACAAAGTTCTCACACTCTGGAGGATCCACTACAATTTAATGTCTTGGGAGAAGATTTCATTCATAGCTGCACAATGATTCAATATGTGTTATCTCTTATGTGATAGAAACCCTATATCAGAGAATAATTTCAATAAGTCCCTAGTGACCAGTTATCCTTTAATCAGTGTAGTCAAACCCACACTAGAAATAAATCATATAACTGTCATCAATTTGGGAAAGCCTTCAGAAAAATTTTGAACTTAGGCCATATGTGAGAACTCACACTGAAGAAAAAAATGCAGATGTCAAATATGTGGGAAAACTTTAAGGAAGTCTTCCAACATTAGACAGCATGAGAGGATTCACACTGAAGAGAAGCCACACAAATGTCATGCATGTGGTAAAGTCTTCAGTCAAATGTCTTCACTTAGACAACATTAGAAATCTCACACTGTAGAGAAACCATACAAATGTCATGTATGTGGAATAGCCTACAGTAAATCTTCTGTGCTTAGACAACATGAGGATACTCATACAGGAGAAAAACCTTATGAATACTGTCTATGTGGGAAATCCTTCAGTCAACATTTTGTGCTCAGACAACATGAGATAATGCACACTGGAGAGAAACCTTATGAATGCCATCTATGTGGGAGAGCCTTCTGTAAGAGTTCTAACCTTAGAAAACATGAGAGAACACACAAGATAAATGTAATGAATATGGAATAGTTTTCATTTATAGACTATTGTTTAAACAACTGAGAAAACCTACACAGAAGTATAATTCTATGTCAGTGTATTCTATGACAAATGCCTTAAATTGTAGGTTAGGTAGAAATGAATTACACTTGGAAGAACTCTATGTCTGTATTGACCTGAAGGACTTTTATGCTGAGCTTCTGCCGAAGTGCACAGAAGATAAACACAGGTTAGCAATAACTCCTACAAAAGCAAATCAGAAAGGAAAATCTTTAAAAGGACAAGAAGACTTAAGGTGAACCACAGATAATTTTGCTGGAATAAATATTCCATGAAATAAATATGAAATATACTTACTTAAATCTCAGTGTATTGAGTGAGAAAAGTCTTTAGTGATTTCAAATTTCATCATTAGAATGAACAATTTTATACTGAAGAAAAGACAACCCTAAAATCAAATTATACAAATATTCAGGTAGTATTCACATGAGAAGTATCAGAAAGGGGAAAAAAACATTAACAAAACATGCTTTCCCATGCTATTCAGAATATTGCCTAATTACTTTTTATTGACAAATAATTAAGATAATGAAAGATTGTGAAGTGATCTGGTTATGTTGCATGCAGAATTTTGTAACAATTAATAGGAAGAATATGAAACATTTCTCCAAACCAATATTTACAAAAATATGTGAAGTAAAACTGTGGCTGTAATTTGTCTAATAAGATTCAGATTCCATTTTTTATTCAATATTAGACTAAATTATAATGACTGGGGTGAATCTGAAGATAACATTGAAACTTAACTAAATGATGGACAATACAAAATGATGTGATGTAACTATTATATATGCTTAATATGTGTGGGCATAACAGTAATTAATGGAACATGAAAAAATAGATAAATTAATAATATCTGGTGGTGCCTAAATTTTCACTTTTAAATGTCATTATTGCTATTTTAAGTTACATAGAATGAAAATTAATTTAAATATTAGAAGGAAAATAATGTTGTCAGACCTGGAATTGTATGAGTATCTGGGAATGAAAACTTTGCTCAATTATTAGTGAGGAAATGTGATATTCACTACAATTAAAATTAGTTGCCAAGTGACTTTTGGCAAAAAATGCGGTGAAATCTCAGGGGATGAGGAGGTGGAACATCACTGCATATATGAGGTAGTTCTCATTTTCAAAATGCCTTAGAATTGATAAGGTATACATACCATCATTCTTAATTAATTCAATTAGTACTAATATTTGTTGATTCATTTGATTTATTTTCCTTCCAAATACCCACTCTTTGTGCAGAATAAATGGTACTAATATTTAAATGCCTCTGAGGAAATGCAGTTTGACAAGAAGTAGGCCCATCTTGAAAGTATAACAGCATGAGGATGCAGAAACTGTAAAATAGGTTTTAGTTCCTCTTCAGATCATTTATTTCAATATCACATATTTATTAAGGTTTTCAAATGATCCAGAACCTGAATCTTATGGGGTCTAATTGGTAAAATATGCAAGTTTCCCACCTTCACTGCTCTTAAGTGTTAATAGAAATGAAACAAAAATAAACAATAAAATAAAATGTGTAAGATTCAATCATGACCTAAGATTCTGGGAATATCCCAGGTCAGAGTAGATACTGTAGATTTAAAGATGGTGGAAGGAACGAAAAGTCAAGGAATGCTGAAAGCTACCAGAAGCTGAAAAAGGCTAAAGAAATGAAGTTTACAAGCTGGAATAGAAAAGAAAATGGTTTCTCCCCTATAGTCTCCAGATGTAGTGTTTTCCTGTTGACTGTAACATTGATCTCAGACCAAATCAATTTGGACTTGTGGCCTCTAGAGTTGTAACACAATAAATTCTAATTTAAAAAAGAAGTAGTCCTTATAACACCTTGATTATTTTTAATCTCATCTCACCCATTCTTTCATTGCCATATGCTATGTGAATTTCATTGTAGGCTTTCTTATTGTTCTTTATGTTCACCAAGTGTCTTCTTATTATCCTTTAATTCTTTAGTCATATTTTGCTTCAACTCCTTGAATTGATTTAGGATATTTGTGTGATTATCACTGATTGGTCCTCTTTAATCCTGTCTCTCATCAAGATTTTTGGTTTGTTCCGTTAGTTGAGCCATATCTTCCTGTTTCTTACTATGACTTGCAATTTTTGCTGATGTCTAGGCATCAGAATATATTAGTGAATTTACTCTGACCTTCAATTTCTCTCTTTCCTACTAGTTTTGTTTTACAGCTCTTTTTGATTTTTGGTTAAACTTATTCTACGTCTTTAAACTTGCCCAGCTTATGTTATCAAAATAGATCTAGGGACTCAAAACTGCAGTGCAGATCTTCCCTCAGCAGTATGGTACAAAAGATACCTAGAAACAGTTTTTTTCCTTTGCAGTTTCCTGGCTGGCTGTCAGATTGTGCTCATCAGCAAATATTTCCAAGGAGGTGACTCTTTCAACATCCACTTTCAGGTCATTCTTTTCTGTTTAGAGTTGAGAATCAAAGAGGGCTCTTCTGGTCAAATTAGCTGAATGGAAATCATTCTCTGACACACCTCTGACACACCTTACCTCTTCTCAGTGAGGAAGATCTCTGCTCTCCTCTCTGTTGGCTGCAGTGTGCCACAGGTTGTTTTCAGGCTGATTGCTTTGAGAGTGGGGGATGTGTGTCATTCCCAGGCCCTGGTTGTTAGTAATTCACTCACAGTTTTCATTTTACCTTAACCTGTTTTTCCCTCACCCTCCTATGGGTCGCGCGGCATTCTCCTGGCCTGCAGAATTGCAAAGCAGGTCCTTTGAAGTTTTTTGCTCTTCCTTTGTTGTTTTGTGACAGAGGTGAGCCCTGCTTACCTTTTCAGATATCATCTTCTTGGAGGGCCTTCATTCTTCTTTTTTAATATAAGCATTAAGGGCTATAAATTTCAGGACTGCCTTCACTGTATCCTATAAGTTTGATATGTTGTGTTCTTGTTTGCACTCATCTTGAGATATTTACTGATGTCTCTTGCAATTCTATCTTTGACCAACTTATTATTTGAGTGGATTTTAATCTACGTATTTTAAAAAAAATTTCCAATTTCTATTACTAATTTCCTATTTAATTTCATTATTATCAGACAATTGCATTGTATAGTTTCATTCTTTTTTAATTTATTGAGATCTGATTTATGACCCAAAATATGGCCTATCCTGGGGAAAGATACATGAGTACTTGAGAAGATATTTTAACAGAGTTTCAAGGGATGTCTCATTAAAATGTATAAATGGGTTTTTGACATTTTAAATAACTATAGAGATTTATTCCCTCCCTTGCTTTTGTCCTCCATAGAAAGGCACACATGAATAAAGAGGGGATTCTAAGATTCACTCAGCATAATTGGGATGTTTTGAACCCTTCCAGAACTATGCCCTGCTTGTCAGGTCCTCAGTGGGCACAGAAGCTGGGAAGGAGCTGCCACTCCACTAGGGAGTCTTTAGTCAATTTCCAGGTTGATTTTATGCAAGTGCTGATCATGCAACTCTTCAGGGACCAAGTGAGCCTTTCAGGATGAGGAATAAGAACATGTGACAGAGTGGCACAGAGTCCATTAGTCAAAATTGGACAGGCAGAAAGGGCCTCCAGTCCTCATGTCTATTCATGGATATCTATGCACTTTTTAAACTGATAGGAGGGAAGTTTGAAAAGCCTTTTAAGTTCACCCATGCCTTCACTGACTAATTAGTACAGAACTAGTCAGAAAGTGTGCTATCAGAATAGAATTCTTTAAAAAAAATCACAGAATCTATTTGTAGTAGCCAGGGTTAGGCCACACTGTCCTCTGCCCTTAGATAGTGATCTCAGACCAACAGATGTTAGAGCACTAGGGAACTTCAGTCCAGCTCTTTCCCTTCTTGTGGTCGAACAGTCACATCTCAGGCCACTGCTTTTTGCCAAGAACCAAGATAACCCCTTTTCATCAGGAATCAGGTTCAGCTGAGATCCTGGTATACCACCTGGCAGAGCCTGAACAGGGGGAAGACCTTCAACACTCCAGAAGCATTTGGAACCACAGGTCATCACATGACTTCCTTGGCCATCTGGAGTTTCTTGTTTAGTCAAATAGTCTCAGGTGTAAAGGTAGAATTCTCTCAAAGTCTAAGTTAGATGAACTCTTCCCATAAATGTGGGTCTCTCCTGGGTGACTCTCACTACATTCTCAGCCAATGGTAACCCTAAGATTCAATATTTTATCCATCCTCTACCATAATATTATGCACTAGTGTTTTACTAAGGAAGAGGCATAAACTCTAAATGCTATGCAAAGGCAATTTTATTTAATCAAGTGAGTTTGTGGTTATATCAAATTATTATAACAATTGAGCAATCACTAAAGAAAATAATCAATTAAAGACATAGGAAATAATGACAATATATACAACAACTCACCAAATCAGGGAAAAGCACAACATCTGGTATCTCATGAGGCTGGGAAGTCCCTTTTGACTGCAGACCAGAGTCCCAATTGGAAAAATGGTCCCAGGCAGAGCTTTCTCTCCTGGTTGAGAGTTCAAGTGGAAGCTTGGGGACTATCCTCTTTTAAGACTTTCTGAACCTCAGAAATCCAATGAGTCTTGAAACTCATGAGGAATGACCTCATTGAAAAGAACCAAATCCATGTAGTGGGAAGGAGGCCATCCCTCTGCAGGAGAGATACTTTTTCTTGAGGGTTATTTTGTTCTATTCTGTTCATGGTATACTAAACAGAAACATAAATGTTTCAATACACATCAGCTTTAACTTGGTGTTAACTTTAAAAGGCATATGTGGAAATACTGCATCTGGTGACTTGATCCATCTAAACATTTGTTTTTATTTAATAGGTAGTGGTGTTGCCTGCATAGCAGTATTACAACATTCCAAAGTCAAGGGATAAGGTAATCATTCACAATTTAATGCTGAAACAGCAGAGACTATTGTTTAGAAAGCTTATTAATTCACAATTCTTAATAATAATAATTTTCTTATAGTACATCAACTAGACTATTAAATCTTTCCACACACTTTCTCTCTTCTCAGGAGCCTCCTGGTCAGGTGGATGAAATCTTTGACACCATTGCATTCTTCCAGGCTCTGGACTAGCCTTGCAATCTGGCATTTGACTCGAAGGAAAAGCACAGCCATAGCTGTGCTTCAATTAACAAAACACATTCCAGGACAACTGTGTCATGTCAAAAAGTTCCTGGGTTTTTTGAGCCAGGATTTGTGCTCAACCTGTTGGCTGTCCTGCAAAAGCCAACCTGGCAGAGTTGAGCACTACTGAGTGTCTGGGTGACATTTGAAGCCATCAAGAAAGAGGGGAATGGCTAAGAAGCACCCACAATTGGCAACTCAGAATTGCTTCACAATTGATCTGACCCTCACCATTATAGGTGTACCCAAGGTATGATGATGTAAACACTTAATATTGGCTCAGTTGTCAGATAATCTCTCAGGATACATTGGTAGAATCATGACTGAATGGGTAAGGTGATGATCCAAATCAATGGACTTCAGAATCACACAGCTTCAGACTCCACCTTGGCCAGTTTTGAACTTTTTATAATTTTCCCTACTTTAGTGTTGATGCAATTCCATGGTTCCACCTGGAAAACTAAAAGTCCCTAATTGGTAGTCAAAAGAAACCTCAGCATGACAAGTAGAAATTATTTCCTCTTTGTCTAAATTTGGGGAAAGGAAGCAACTCTGCTAGGTCAGGAAAGGGTCCTTATAAATGTAATAAAGACACCTACATTTTAGAGGTTCCTGCAATGTTCTGTGAAGGTACCTTCAACTCTAAGTCACAGGAGAGCTGATGGGATGTCTCAGCTCTTTTCCCAATTTAATGATCCTGAAATGTATGTCTACTCTGTGCAAGGATGACTTACATGTTTACTTCAGTAAGCCAGATAAGGTACTTTGGCCCTTCAAATGTCTTCCACATAAAATATACTTTTGACCCTGTAATATTTCTTATTTCAGTGACTACTGAGACAGCCTGCATCTCATTTAAATTGAGGCAAGAAATGAAAGAAAAAAACACAACTACCAGGGTATAACAAAATGGGAATTTAATGTAATATTTAGGTCTAATATTTGTTATTAACAACAAATACATATTACCCCTTGCTAAATGATAGTTTTCTATTTGCCTTTTATACAGAAATTCAATTGACCCTCCCCTCAAGTCCTCCATGCCACTAAATTCTTTCACTTGTCTCTCAAAGCCCAGGAATCAGTGATGCATTCCAATTGCAGGAGACTGAGGGGGCTTGGAAAAACACTGCCACCCCCCTGGTATCCCTGTTGTAACTATGCCATGGACATTGGTCTTATAAATGTAATCTCAAAACTCCTTTACCAATGGGAAAAGAAATATACTCATGACCACAAGGTCAGTTAGGTGGGAGTCAGAGCCCTTCATTATAGAAGACAGGAAAATAATAAATATGAAAAACCACAGAATACCCAGCAACCCTTATACCAAAGCCAGGAAAAAGGAGAGAACATTCCAAGAAGATTTGAGTCTGCTGCTCAATACACCATGCTTTATCCGTAAATGTTCATAGTAACCTCATGAGGTTTATCTCTAGAATGTGGGTTCCTGGTTACCAAGGTTTCAAGTTCTGTTGTGCTATATCTCCATGGAAATGATGTCACTTCATAGGGTCCATTTACCTGCGCCGTTTCTTTGGACAAAACATGTCGTAAGTCCCCTTGGGCTGCTGAATCTTCACCCTCCTTTCCCATGACATCTATTTGAGTCTTTATTTTCACAAACACATTATTCCACACAGTCTCATAGGGAGGCCTGGGACATTTAGGACCCCATGATTGAGAAAGAAGTGGAGTAAGACCCAGCTCTACTTCTACCTTTTCTGTGAGCCTGGTCGAGTAATTGTGCCTCTTGGGTTTCCACAGTCTCCCCACCTGAACCATGGGTATATTCTAGCACCTACTTCCCAGGGACTTTATCAGGTGTATAGTAATAAGTTATAAAACTCCAGAGCTGGCTTCACCTGTACATGATGCATGAACTTAAAATGGAAGGGTTTATACTTACCTGGCAGGGTATGTACCATGATCATGAAGGTGGTGTTTCCCAGGGTGAAGATTATCCATTGCACTCCGGATGTGCTGACCACTGTGATTTCCTCATATGCTGGAAACTCGACTGCATAATTTGTGGTAGTCAGGGACTGCATTCACGCTCTCCCCTGGAAAAAATAAATGGAAGGGTTATCACAAGTAAGGAAGAAAACATGTGGTATCTTCCAAGGGGCTTCACCTTGGATTACATATCCTTATGTAATGCCCTCCTCTTGGAAGTATCCTGGATTTAGCCACTCACTTCTAATCAACATATGGCCAAAGTGACAGAATGGCACACACAATATTTACTAAAATTCTCATATTGCCCATTAACTGTTTATATTTATGTATATTTGAGGTCTTTCTCTTTATTTTCCTTCATCTCCCTGACCATTTTTAAAAAGGTTTCATTTGATTTGTCCAGATTCTTGTCTTTTTCAGTGGTGTTTTCTGGATTTCTATCTTCTTCCTTTTGATGGGTCATGATTTCTTATATCTCTGATTGTTGTGTATTCTTTTTTGTGTACTGTATATTTTATTATTTTAAAACAGATTATTTATTATAAGCTTTGGTGATTTATTAGTGTGTATTGAAATCTAAATACCAATGAATCAACATAGGCTTGATTGGGAGGGAAATCCCCCAAATAAATTGTTACCATGGCCTTCTTCCTGAAATTCCAACAGCATTACTGTTCTGGAAATTTTCAGCATCTATACAGTCTCTATGAGCATGTTCAGGGTGGAAACACTTATGTGCTCCCACTTTTGCAGAAGAGAATGAGAACTGCCCTCCCCCTCAATATGAGGTGACTGCACATGGGAAGGGAAGCATCCATGTGTCCTAGAACAAGAACACAGCTTCTGATGTAGATGCATCCACCTATCCCATCCTGCAGTCATTTCACAAGCAGATTATTTACCTGCAGAGACCTGGCAACACTTGGTTACTGTACTGGATTTGATATTTCCCAGGCAGTTTCTGAGCTTTGGTGGAAGGTGGTCAAGGCAATTTAGTGCAGATTCCCAGAAGAGGCTCTAACTGTACTCTGATAATTTCTTGCACAACAGGAGCCCAACTGACCACAAGAAATGAAATCTCTTGACTTTGTCCCAAAATACACTACTAGACTTTAATCATTACATTAAAAAACAGATATTATTAAAGCTAGAAGCTCCTAAACATTTTGAGGTGGTGAGAGCGCCTCAGACTTCTATCAAATTTTTTCTCCTACCCAATCACTTCACTGTAAGTTTAGAACTGTAGGGTATTGAAGAGCCTCTAGAGTCCTTCACTTCTCCTAACCCAGAAAAAAAATAGGAAACTTTTTGAGACTCATAGACAAGGAGGCAGTCATTTTCCTTTTTATCTTCCTTGGGGTTGGCCAATTTAAAGTATGCTAAACTGTGATAATATCTTAGAGTTAATAGTTACAATGCAAGTCTGGAGAGATAAGGCCCAAGACCTTACAAAGGAATATTTTGTCCCCTCAAACTCTAAGTATGTGTCCAACTGGCTCTACAAGACTACTCTGCAATATATGACTGTGGCAGTTATATGAATCCCAAAAGGAGACATATTATATTTGTAAACTAATCCATTCCTCTGGGTGTGATTATATTAAATTCATTTGAGGTGCCTTTGATTAGATTAACTGTAAAGACTGCTTTTAGGCCATTTGATTTGGCTATGTCAGTTAAGGCATGACTCAGTTTGAGTCCTCACCCCCTTTCTAGGTCTGCTATGTATGGACATATAATGAAAATGAGGGCCACTGAGTGTACACTTTGAATGGATTGTACAAAGCATGGGACTGTATAACACAATGAATACTGTGGTGGAAAATGAACTGTGGTTAACAGAAACATTATCCCATGAACTATAACAAGTATATAGTACTAATACATGGTGCCATTAACTGGGTGGTTTGGGGGAACAATACGCTGAATGTAAGATATTGGCTATTGTTAGTAATGTTTTGATGATGATCTTTCATAGTTTGTAACAATTGTTTCATACATTGCAAGTTGGTGTGTGGGGGCTAATGTATGGGAACCCTCTATGATGATGTGCATGCTTGTTTTGTAAGTTCACAATTTATATTACACACTTATGTTTATGGATGTTCATGGATGAATAATAAACTTAAATTTTTAAAAAGTTTTAAAAAACATTATTTGGTGTCAAAATAATGGTCTAAAGCAGAAAATACCCACTGCATTTGGGTACTAAATAGGACAAAGAGGAAGAAACCTTTGTCACCCTTATGGATAATATGTAAAAAGAAGTTTGTTGAGGGTTGTTTACTCTAAGCATGGAAATCCCCACAGACTGCACAGGGAAGGGCTTCTGAGGGCTGGGTTCTAAACTAATGAATTGGGGCCCACAAACTCCCTGTGCTTAACCAGCACAGTAGGACCTCTGCAAACCCAGCTGCTCTTTGCACCCTGACCTGGGGACACTGAGTTCTAGGTCTTCTCCGTTTCTAGCTGATGCTGTGATCCTGAATGTTTTACCCTCTCTGATCCCCCAACAAATTCCCTGGTAAAGTGTCAACATCTGACTGTACAGGGGAGTGAGGAAGTGGGGTAGAGGAGGGGAGGATGCTGGGCCTGTGAGGTCTCTGTGTAGTGATTCAGGCAGAGTGGTCACATAGGTGGGCCAAAAAGACATCGGAGAGATCCCATTGTGATGCACTGAGAGCTCAATCATGGATTGACCAGTTCTGTAGACAGAGACAATGATAAAAAGCCAAGGCCCAGCACCTGATATGAACCCAGGAGTCTGGGAGCGAGAGGACACTCCATAGGCTTGTTCCTTCTGCTGGTATTTCCTTTTACATTTCAGCAGCTTGCTCTGCCCACAGCCTCACCTGTGTTTAATTCACAGACTTAAGTTTGGGCCCAAACACATCCACCTTCTCTACCCTTGGGACATCAAGCTGAGACCTGATGGGAGAGGGGTGGAAACATTAAAGTTATGTTTAAATTTAAATTTTATCACATACTGCAAGATATGAATTTATTTTTTTAGCCATTAAAAGAATGCTAGAAGCTATTCATCATGAGGTTGAGATATATGTGCCATGCCCAGACAGAGGGCTAGTAACTTGCTGTTTTCGTTTGGCCTTTTTGTCTCTCTGTCCCTTTCCCTCCTGGATGATGTGCAGCACTCTCCTGGTCTGCAGATCCCTAAAGCAGCTCCCTCAAATAGCTTTTTGCCCTTCCTCCATTGTTTTTATGAAAGAGCTAAGCCTTTTCTACCTCTAGTATTATATATTGACTAAGTGATACCTACTGAAATCCTCTTTGTTGCTAAAATGTGACCTTTCTAACTCAAACTCAACATATAAATGCATTACCTTCCCTCTGGCATGGGATATGTCTCCTGGGGATAAGGCTCCCTGGCACTGAGGGATCATTACCTAGTGCCAACTAGCAATGCATCTGGCAAAATACCTTAGCCAAAAGGGGGAAATATTAAATACAAATGAGTTTTTATGTCTAAGCAATTTCAAAGTGAGTCAGGAGGTCATTCTAGAAATTATTCTTATGCATATATCAGCAGGATTTCATTGAAGGCCAAAGTAAACAGTACCTCAAACAATGGTTCTCCTGTTGGCTCTAGAGATATCTAGACATTATAGGCAGGGCAGATAATTACAGAAGCTCGGCACCCTGTCAGTGGACATTACTTTGGAATATATACTCTCCAATATAACAGAGTTAGACTCATAATTTCCCTGTACATGGCTCTTCTGCACCTTTAATTTGAGTCTATATTTAACATTATACCCAATAAATATATTTCCCAGATACTTAAATCTTTGGTCTGTTCATATGCCAGTTGAGCCCTGACTCTCAGCAGAGTTGCAACACTTATTCTCACCCAGGACAACTAACAAAAAGATGATGGTGGACAATGACTATCACAAAAAACAGATTAACCACAACTGTGAGCAAGACAGTTCCATCCATCTGATTCATGGGTTCTAAGTTCCCTCTCAATCAGAAACAGAGTGGGCATCAACATCCCCAAATCCTCAAGACTGAGTAATGAACAAACATGGGGTGATGCAACTATGGACTAAATAGACATTATTAATCTAGACAAGGAAAAAAAATTAATCAGTGATATAAAGGTATTGGCCACCAAAGATTCTGAGAGGAGCAAGAGGGAAGAATACGTGCAACATGGGGCATTTTTTGGACATTGGGATTGTCCTGCATGACATTGTGATTACAGATACTGGCCATTATTCATTTTGTCAAAACCTATAAAATTGTGTCATGCAAAGTGCACACCACAAAGTAAACTATACACCATGGATAGTAGCAATGCTTCAGTATGTATTCATCAATTGTAGCAAATGTAACACACCAATGAAAGATGCTGTTAATAGAGAAAAGTGGTGGAGTGGGAGAGGGTGGGGTACATGGGAGAGCCCTATATTTTTTATGTAACATTCATGTAATCTAAAGTTTTTCAAAATTAAAAAAATAGTTATGAAACATTTTAACTCTGGGAATAATGGTTGTAGGGAAAAAAAGAATATTAAAGCTCTAAGATTTTTGTTGTTATTAATTTTATGGTTATTGTTATTTATTGTCATTAGCAATAACTCCTTTTATTGACACAATCTCAGAAAATATTGGTACTCTGTCCAATTTGTATTATAGGGGGAAAATCCCAGTAATCAAAAACTATTATTACTGCAAAACATTTAATGTACATGCATTTAGGTTAGGTTGAATGTGGAATGAACAGCCTTCATTTTCCACATGGAGATACAAATATATATGATTATAAAATAAATTCATATTTGTTTATGAAATAAATAAAGTTAGAGACATCAATAATATTTTTCCTAGTATATCAAAATACATTCAACTTGTGTGTATGAATTTTACTGTTTATTCATTTTAGTTAAAATTTACATACAAGAGAATTCACACATTTTAACTGAGTTTTAACAGATGCATACATCTATGTAAGTCAATCACCTATGAAGTTACAAAATATTAACCACTTAATCTTCACCCTACAAAGTTCCCTCATGTCTCTTCCCAGTAAATATCCACCTCTAGACAAAAAATGACACTTTCTAATAGTTCACAACAATGGATGAATTATACCTGCTCTGGAAATTCATATTTGCAGAATCATACCATATGTACTCCTTTGGGTAAGGCTTATTCACTCAACAAAAGTTTTTTGTTTATTTCAGGAGTTCACTCTTATTTCTGACAGGTATTCAATTTTAAAACATACCACAGATTGTCTATCCATTTGTCTTTTCATGAGAATTTAGATTTTAACTTTGAACCCATTATGAGAAATATTCTGTGATAGTTCTCGTACAGATCTTTACACCATATTGACGGGAATCTTATAGCATTTGGAGACAAATACTTCCCATTAGTTATGTTGAGTCTAAGTGCCAGAGTGGGAAATATTTCTATGGCCAAACAAGTCCCAGTAGGAACATCTCTAAAATCAGTGATTTGTGCCACGGATTTTCTCCTACCCCTTATGGTTTAGTGTAAACAAGAATGGACGGAATATCTTACCCCATTTACTCCAGTTCCCCATACTATTTTTCCAGCAGAAATTAGTGCCTAAATTCCCTTGGGGCAGAGAAAGGGGACTGGTTCTCCTATTTTACCTTGAATCTGGGTTTAGGCTTTGTACAGGCACAAGAGGAAAAAGATCAAATTTCTGGCTTTCTGTGTGGACATCCATGCATCCCTTTCTCTCAGAGCCTCACTTCCCTATATGTTAATAAAAAGAATTATCTCCATTTTTCTGAAGTTCATTATGGGACTGAGAGTTTTGGGGCAGGCACTATACACAGAGAATCAGTGCTTTGTTTTTTAAAGTGAAGTTGGGACATTTGCTCCCCTTGGTTATCTCCAGCCACAAATGTAGAATCTGGAAGTGAACAAATTTTACTTCCATTCCTTACTAATTATTATACATGCATCTAGCTTCTTCTCCACCTTTTCCCACATCACATTTCCCACTAACCTACATTTTGTGATGCACCTCCATGAGCCTACTTATTGTATTTAGTTCATATCAGTGAGACCAGGCAATATTCGTCCTTTTGTGTCTGGCTAATTTCACTCAACATAATATCCTCAAGGTTCTTCCATGTTCTCATGTGCTTCTCCAGTTGACTTATTTTTACACCTGAGTAATATTTAATCATATGAATATTCCACATCTTGTTTATCCATTAATTGGTTGATGGACACTTAAGTTGTTTCCCTCTTTTAGCAACTGTGAATAATGTTGCTATGAACATCAGTGTGCAAATATCTGTTCATGCCCTTGCTTTCAGTTCTTTTGAATAGATTCCTATTAATGGGAATGCTGGATCATATGGAATTTTCATTTAATTTCCAGAAGAATTGCCAGATCCTCTTCTACAGTGGATGTTCCATTTTACAGTATCAACAACAGTGAAGGAGCATTATTATTCTTCTACTCCTCTCCAGTATTTAGTTTTCTGTTCTTTAGATAATGGTCATTCTGTATGCTGTGAGATGATAGTTCCTTGTATTTTTTCTTTATTTTTAAGGGAGTGTTAGATTACATAAATGTTAGAAAAAAATATAGAGTATTCCCATATGCCCTACCCTCTCCCACTCCCACAATTTCCCCATTAACAACATCTTTTATTAGTGAAGTATATTTGTTACAATTGGTGAACACATATTAAAGCATTGCTACTAAGCATGGGCCTTAGTTGACATTATGGTTTATCCTTTGCACCACACAATTTTATAGGTTTTGGCAAAATATATAATGGTATGTATCCATCATTGCTATATCATGCAAAACAATTCTTACATGCCAGAAATGCCCAATGTTACATCATTTTTCACTCCTCCACCCCCAGAACCTCTAGTGACCATTGTCTTTATATCACTTTTTTTTTGGCATTAGTGTGGTACATTTATTGTAATTGCTGTAATAACACTTTTATAATTGTACAATTATCAGGAGTCCATGGTTCACCTTAGAGTACACTTTCTGTGTTGTACCATCACATAGATTATATATATATATATATATATTTTTTTTTTTAAGATGTTTAGATTACATAAATGTTACACAAAAATTACAAAGATTCCCATGTTCCCAACCTACCACACCTCCCATAACATTCTACATAAACATCTTTCATTTGTATGGCACATCATCTGCAATGGATATACATAACCTGGGGCTTTGCCACTAAGCATGGACCATAGTTCACATTGTAAACCATACTCTTACCCACACAGTTCTGCATGTTATATGCTGATGTAAAATGGCCTATACCCGTCATTGTAATGTCACTCAGGGTAATTCCCAAGTCCAGAAAAAGCCCCTGTATTACAACTGCTTTTCCCTTCCCTGCCCCAAAAGCATCTAGTGGCCACTGACTCCACCTTACTGTTGTAATTTCTTCCATTGCTTGAATCACAATATGTCTACAACAGAATACCATTAAGTCCACTCTAGTCCATAACTCTTCCCCCAATACTGAGGAGTCTGGGATGGTGATGTCCACTCCACCTCCAAGTGAGAGTGGGCTTATATCCCATGGATACAGTGTATGGGATTATCCTGCCTGCAACTGCAGGCTCTCTCCATTCCCTGGGATGGCTGTTGTCCATCATCATCTCCTCACCAGGTGACTTGGGTGAGTCCATTAAGCTGTAGAGTAGGAGTAGCAGCTCCACCAAGATTCCAGGCACAGCTGTCACATGGGCAGGCTAGAGGCTCCAGTCTCCGGAAGTATACCTACAAACTTCAGCATCACATATAAGTTTGAATAGAAGGGACTGATGGACCATGTGCAGGGAGGACTTATTTGAGTCCAACTCTGTCACTCTTAGGAGCACAGATTCCAAAGTAGAGGCCAATGATAAGGCATCACTCTCTGGAGCTATTCCCCCACCTTATATAAGACCTGGATATCTTCAGAGCCCTCAGGAGTCCCTCTGTTTGGAGTGATATCCACTTTGGTGTTGTATGAGATCTTAATGAGGTGTGCGTAAGCGTTACCTCTGGGATGAACTCCCGATTCTCTTATATCACTCTTATACATACTTCAATTATTATAATAATAATAAGCATATTTAATCCATAGTTTCAATCCCCCTTATGTTTGTCAATTCCTCAATCTTGACTTTAGAATCATCATGACCACTCTGCTTTTGTTTGAGAGGGTGCTTAGATACCATGGGGCAGATGGACGTATGTGTCTTGCTTGTACCTGTAGGCATTCTTTGTTTTGGGTGATGAGTGTTGTCTATCATCATCCTTTTGTAGGGTTTTCTGGGATAATCTGATGAACTAGAGAGTAGGTGTTGAAATTCTGGTGAGATTCAGGTCTCAACTGACATATGAGCAGCCAGAAGATTAATTCTCTGGGGCATACATTTAATGGGTATACTGCTAATTATAGTTTCAACTAAAAGGGGCAGAAGAACCATTTGTAGGAAATATATAAATTATTCTAATTCTAATACTTTGGGGAGATAGGTTATCATATACTCCAAGATATATTCCAAGGTGCCATTTCTTGAGGTTGTCTGCTCTGCCTATAGTTTCTAGATGCCTCTAAAGCCCTCAGGAGCACCCCTGCTTGAGGCATTGTTTACTGTGGCACTGTTTACTGTGGCGGTCAGTGTGATCCTCCTGAGACATGCATACACATAACCTCTGGAATAAAACTCACTTTGAAACCTCTTAGCCATAAAAATTATTTGTATTTAATCTTTCTCATTTTGGTGAAGGTCTTTTTCCAAATGCATTGCTAGATGGCACTTGGTAATAATCTGTTGGTGCCAGGGAACCTCATCTCTGGAAGTCATGTCCCACACCGAGGGGAAAGTAATGAGTTTATATGCTGACTTTGCCTTCGAGAGAGGTCACATTTGAGCAAATACAAGGCTTTCAGTAATCAACTTAGGCAATATATATTACTAAGCAAAGTTTCAAATTTACAAGAAGAAGGTTTCTAAGTACACACATCAATATCAAGGGCCCGGCATATTGATTTGTCCTCTGTCACTAGGCACTGTCCATGTACTCTAGAGATTCTTGTCACTCTATTAGAAAATGTAGCAGGACTTCCTAGGATGGAAATTCAATGCTCCTTTTGTTATTCTGTGGGTCCTCACTCATGGAGACATCATTCCAGTAGCATATGAACACATTCATATTCCATTGAAGTAAGCTGCATGTACACCCCTCCACAGATCCCCCCACCAATGACATGCCACACCAGTAATTTTCTCCTGCCACAGTTGCACCACTTCTGCAATCATAAACCTCTCCCAAAACAAATCCAAAAATCATAAAATTAAAAATAAGTTAATTTTATTTTGCATTGTGACTTTCATTAACTTAAGATCTGTTAACTTTTTATCAGTAACAGATATGATAATTTCTTCTGTATGTTCCTCCAGTGTCTTATTTTTTTCACTTTATTTTCCAAGAAGTTTTAGGTTACAGAAAAGTCACTTAGAAATATAAGGGATTCCGATACACCCCACCCTCTACCTTCTCCACATCCTCACATACCAAAAACTTGCTATATGAGTATGGTACATTTGTTACAATTGATGAACAAATATCAAAGCATTGCTACTAACCATAGTCCATTATTTACTTTATAGTTTATGTTTTGCACTGTATACTTACATTTTCTGACAAAATGTATAATGGTCTGTATCTGTCAATATAAGATCATGGAGAACAATTTGAATGCCCTCAAAATACCCTATATTACACCCATTCTTTCTGTCACCTCCCCTCAGAAACTATGGGAACCACTAATTTTCAATTTTGGAAGAATAAGCTTTGTAATTACATGCATTATTATTGAGGGTGTAACATTATTATCTACTTTCTTTTATTATGCACTGCATATATTCTTGAGAGATTCTTGTCCCTCTATTTGAGAATGTAGCAGGACTCTCCAGGACAGGACTTTAATGTTTTCTTGTTTATTGTGTTCATCTCCACCCACTGAGATGACACCATATGAAAAGCTGAACAAATTCTTATTCCGTAGAAGTATGCTCTAGGTGCACGTTATCCCACATATACCTCATCATTGTTGCCCTGCACTAGTGACCCTTCCTTGCCATATTGGCCACAAGAACATTCTCACCATTATAGTTTCAAGCACAGATTGACAAATTCCCAGAGATCACCTGTTTCTTCCTCCAGCCCTCCTCTTCCAGGGACAGTCCAAGCTGAACCACTACCCTCCTCACCCTCACAATTCAGCTCCATCAACCTCACATTTCTGCACCACCACCACAGCTACCCACTGTCAAACCCCTGCCTTCCACCTTATTATGGCTTTTGTTCATATTGAGCATTGTCTTCCCACATTCTACTACCGTTCTGTCTCCTGAAAACCTATCTTCCAGACTATCTCTGTGAGTCTGCTCAATATGCTTAGTTCATATTAGTGAGGTCATTCATTTTTTGCCCTTTAGTGACAGGCTTACTTCACACAACATAAGGTCATCAAGATTCATCCATGTGGTCACATGTTTCTATACTTCTTTACTTTTTACAACTGAGTAATATACTGTTTTGTGTTTGTGCCACATTTTGCTTATCTGTTCATCTATTAATGGACACGTGGGTTGCTTCCAACTTCTGGAAAGGGTGAATAATGCCACTATGAGCATTTGTGTGCAAATAATCTGTTCATGTCCCTGTTTTCAATTCTTCTGTGTTTCTACTCAGGCATAGGATTCCTGGATCATATGGCAAGTCTATAGTTATCTTCTTGAGGAACTTCCAAACCATCTTCCAAACTGTCTACACCATTCTACATTCCCACCAGCAGTGAATTAGTGTACCCTTAGCTCCATATCCTCTCCAAAACTTATAGTTCCGTTATTTTTAATAGTCACCAGTCTAATAAGTAATATATCTTAGTGTAGTTTTGATTTCTAATACCTTAATAGTTAGTGATGCTGAGAATCTTTTCATATGCTATTTAGCCATTTGTATTTTCTCTTTGTAAAAGAGTCTATTTAAATATCTTACTTATTTTAAACATAGGTTGTTTGTATTTTATTTCTGAGATGTAGGATTTCTTTATATATGCTGGATATTAGGCCTGTGTAGGATAAGTGGTTTAAATATTTGCTCCTATTGAGTAGGCTGCCTTTTCATTTTCTTGAAAAACTCCTTTGAGTTTTTAATTTTTAATTTTGCAGAGGTCCCATTTATCTATTTTTCCTTTTATTCCTCACTTCGGATGTGTAGTTTATGAATTCTTTTCCTAATACAAGATCTCATAGATACTTGCCTACCTTCTCTTCTAGGAGTTTTTTAGACTTGGCTGTTATATTTAGGTCTTTGATCCATCTTGAGTTAATTTTATATAAGGCATGAGATGGCAATCCTCTCTCATTCTTTTGAACCTGGATATCCAGTTCTACCAGCACCACTTCTTGAAGAGGCCATTCTGACCCATTTGAGTGGGCTTGGTGGCTTTGTCAAATATCAGTTGACTGTTTATGTGAGGTTCAATATTAGAGCTCTCAATTCTTTTCCATTGCTCAGTATATCTACACTTGTGCCAATACCATGAAGTTTTGACCTCTATGGCTTTGTAGTATACTTTATAGTCAGGTAGTATGATTCTTCCAATTTCATTTTCTTTTTTCAATATGTTTATGTCTATTCCATGTGACTTGCCCTTCCAAATAAACTTCATAATTAGCTTTTCCAATTAGGTAAAAAAATGCTGTTGTAATTTTTATTAGGATTGTATTAAATCTGTAAATAAATTTAGGTAGGATAGACATCTTAATGATGTTTAGTCTTCTAATCCATAAACATGAAATATTCTTCTATTTATTTAGGTCATCATTGATTTCCTTCAACAATGTTGTGAAGTTTTCTGCATACAAATCCTTTACATCTTTAGCTATGCTTATTCCTAGATGTTTCTTCTTTAAGTTGTTATCGGAAATGGAATTTTTTCTTGATTTCCTCCTCAGATTGCTCATTATTAGTGTATGGAAATGTTACTGATATTTCCATGGTCATCAAATATGCTGTCAAATTTCTCAACTCATTTATCAGCTCTAGAAGCTTTGTTGTAGTTTTTCAGTGTTTTCTACATATAGGATAATGTCATCTGCAAATAGTGAATATTTTACTTCTTTTTCTTGCATAACTGCATGAGCAAGTAATTCTAACAAAATGTTAAATAAGAGTGATGACAGTGGGCATCCTTGTCTTGTTCCAAATCTTAGAGGGAAAGCCTTTAGCATTTCACCATTGATTATGATGTTAGTTGTGGGTTGTTCATATATACCCTTTAGCATGGTGAGGAAGTTTCCTCCTATTTCTATATTTTGAAGTGTTTTTATCAAGAAAAGAAGATGTATTATGTAAAATGCTTTTTCTGCATCAATAGAGATCATATTCAGTTTTTTTTCTTTTGATTTGTTAATGTGCTGTATTACATTGAATGATTTCCTTACATTGAACCTTCCTTGCATAACAGGGTTAAAACCCACTTGATCAAGGTGTATAACTCATTTGATGTGCTACTGAATATGATTAGCTTGTATTTTGTTGATTTTAGCATCTAAATTCATTAGAGTAGTCTGTAATTTTCTTTTGTGGTGTGGCTTTATGTCGCTTTGGTTTTAGGGTGATGTTTCCAAGATAGAATGAGTTAGTAATGTTCCTTCACTTCTATTTTTCAGAAATGTTTACGCAAGTTTAGTATTAGTTCTTTTTGGAATGACTGGTAGAATTCACCCATGAAACCATCTGGCCCTGGGCTTTTCTTGGGTTGGAGATTTTTGATGACTAATTAAACCTCCTCACTTGTGATTGATCAATTGAGTTCAATAATTTCTTCTTTCATCAATGTAGGTTGCTTGTGTGTTTCTAGAAATTTGTCCATTTCACCTAAGTTATCCATCTTGTTGACATATAATATTTCAAAAATCCTCTTATGATACTCTTTATTTCTGTTTGATCAGTGCAGATATGCATTCTCTCCTTTTGTATTGTATTTATTTGTATCTTCTCTCTTTATTAGTTTAGATAATGGTATGTCATTTTAGTTAATCTTCTCAATGAACCAGCTTTTGATTTTGTTAAAATTTTCTAGTGATTTTTAATTGTCAACTTCATTTAGTTTTGCTCTAATCTTTGTTATTTCCTTCTTCCTGCTTTCTTTGGGATTAGTTTGGTTGTTCTTTTTCTATTTCCTTCATGTGTGCAATTAGGTCTTTGATTTTAGCTCTTTCTGTTTTTTTAATATAGGCATTTCTGGCTATAAATTTCCCTTTCTGCATTGCTTTTGCTACATCCCATTGGTTTTGATATGTTGTGTTCTCATTTTCATTCATTTCGAGGTTGTTACTTATTTCTTTTGCAATTTCCTTCTCGACCCACTGATTGTTTAATAAGAGTGTTTAGTTTAACTTCCATATCATTGTGCCTATATTGATTTTCTGTCCCTTACAACACAGAGAAATCTCTACTCTCCAGCACTGGAATATTTTATTCAAAACTGTCCATTCTTTATGGTATGAGATAATATCTAATTGTCATTTTGATCTGCATTGTTTGAATAGCTAGTGATGTTGAATATCTTTTCATTTGTCTTTTGGCAATTTGTATTAAGACCTCAGAAAAAGATCTGCTCATCTCTTTTGACCATAATTTACTGGGGTTGTTTGTCATCTTTTCATTAAGTTGTGTGATCTCTTTATGTAATACAGAGATCATTCCTTAACAGATATATGGATTTCAAATATTTTTTTCCCATTTAGTAGGCTTCCTTTTTACTTTCTTATCAAATTCTTTTGAAGAACAAATGTGTTTAATTTTGAGGCAGTCCCATTTATCATTTTCCCCTTTTGTTGCTTCTGATTTTTGCATAAGTTCCAATAAACTAGCCCCAAGCACAAGATGTTGAAGATGTTTCCATACATTTTCTTCTAAGAGTTTTATGGTTCTAGTTTTTAAATTGATTTCCTTAATCCATTTTTAATTAGTTTTTGTGTAAAGTGTGAGAAAATGGTCGTCTTTCTTTCTTTTATATTTTTGTATCCAGTTTTCCCAGAACCATTTGTTGAATACGCTATTCTGACCCAGCTGACAGGTTTTGACAGCCTTGTCAGAAATCACTTGACCATAGATGTGAGAATCTGTTTCTGAATTCTCAATTCAATTCCCTTGGTCAACCTTTTTATCATTATGCCCATATCATGCTTTTTTTTTTGGTTACCATTGTAGCTAGATAATATGCTAGATAAGTTTTTGTCAATTTTTTAATGTTCTCAAAAAAACAGCTTTTGGTTTTGTTAATTCTTTTCATTGTTTTGTTGTTTTCAGTTTCATTTATTTCTGCTCTAATCTTTATTTCATTCCTTCCCTCTTCATTTGGGAATTGTTTGCTCTTCTTTTTTTAGTTCTTCCGTGATTTAAGCTCTTTCTTTTTTTTTAATGTAAGAAATGATGGCTGCAAATTTCCCCCTCTGCACTGCTTTTGCTGCATCCCATAGTTTGATATGTTGTGTTCTACTTTTCATTAATCTCAAGATATTTATTGATTAACATGTAACCTTTTCTTTGAACCACTGATTATTTAAGAGTGGGTTGTTTAATCTCCATGTATTTGTGAATTGCCCCTTTTTATACCTGTCATTGATGTCCAACTTTTATAATCTTATATTTATAGAAAGCATTTTGTATTATTTTGATCTTTTTACATTTATTTAGACCTAATTTGTGGCCCAAAATATTGTCTATCCTGGAGAAAGAACCATGAGCCCTTAAGAGAATGAATGTTCTGCTGTTTTGGAATGCAATCTTCTCTATGTCTATTAGGTTTTGTTCATTTTTCTTATATTCAAATTCTCTATGTCTTTAATTTTTCCTCTGCCTAGATGTTCTATCCAATACTGAGAGTGGTGTATTGAATTCTTCCACTATTATTCTAGAGACATCTATTTCTAGTTTCAGTTTTGCAAATTTTTACCTCATGTAATTTGCAGCATTCTCTTTATGTGCCTATACATTTATGATCATCATTATTTCACCGTTTTGAATTGTCCCTTTTATTAATATTTAATGATCTTCCTTTTAACAATTTTGTTTGAAAGTCTATTTCAGCTGATATAAGTATAGATATTCCAGCTTTTATGTGGTTACTGCATGCACTGAATATCTTTTTCCAGTCTCTCCCTTTCAATCTATTTGTATTCTTTGTTCTAAGTTTAGTCTTTTGTAGACAGCATATAGATGTCTCTTAATTTCTTATACATTCTGCCCATCCATGTTTATTGATTGGAGAGTTTAATCCATTAACATTCAGTGTTATTACTATAAAGTTAATACATATTTTAGCTATTTCAACCTTTGGTTTTTAAGTTTCATGTCTTTTTTGTCTCTATTTTTACCCTCTTCATTATCCTCACTCATAATCTTCATTTCTTCACACTACTCCAGTGCACTCCCTTCTGTCTCTTCATTTCAGCCTGCAGAACTCCCTTTAGTATTTCTTGTAGAACATGCTACTTGTTGACATAGTCTCTCGGTTTCTATGTGTATGCTATAAATCTCGCTTATATTTGAAAGACAATTTTGCCAGACAAAGAATTTTGGGCTGAAAGTTTTTCTATTTCAGTACCTTGAATATATCATACCACTGACTTTTAGCCTCTAGGGAAATTTTTATTTCAACTTAAAAAAATCAAATAACAGACAAAAGGAATCTTAACAAATTATGAAAGGATTACTTTGAAAAATCCTGCCAAGTCACATTTGTCTTATTAAATACTAAACACAAACTCAGTTGTTTCTCCACTATTTTGAAAGATGATAAATGAACACAGATTCATTAAATGACATGACTCAGGTCTCCTTGATAATGAAGAAAATGAAAACAATGTTTGATCATGTATACATATGATAAAGTTAAATCCCATATTCTCATATTATCATTTTATATTTTTTTAACTTTTTTTTAAAAAGGTGTAGGTTAAATAAAATTTACTCCAAAAATATAGGGAACTCCATCACACCCTACTCCCCCTCAATCCCAAACTCTCCCCCATCAACAACATCTTTCATTAGTGTGGTACATTTTTTACAATTGATAAGCACATATTTGAAGCATTGCTACTAACCATGGTTTAGAGTTTACATTATGATTTACACTTTCACCAAACAATTTTATAGATTTTGACAAAATGTAAACTGGACTGTATCCATCATTACAAAGTCATGTAGAAAGATTCCAGTGTCATGAAAATAACACATGTTACACCTGTTCTTCCTTCTCCATCCCCTCAAAACTTCTGGTGACCAGTGTTTTATATCAATGTTATACATTCTTCCATTACTCCAATAATAAGTCTACTTTAGTCCATAGTTACATTCTCCCCTTATGTTTGTTCATTTCTCAATCTTGAGGATTTTGGGATGATGATGCTTACTCTGCTTCCAATTGAGAGGAGGCTTAGATCCAATGGGACATATGGACTGAACTGTCTTGATGGCAGTTGATATACTCTCTGCTTCTTGTGATGGGCATTGTCCACCATCACCCTTTTGTTAGTTGTCCTAAGCAAGTCTAATCAACTGGAGAGCTGGGTTGGCTGCAACTCTGCTGAGATTCAAGGCTCAACTGGCATGTAATCAGTCAGACTATTAAAAACTGTGTGATGTATATTTCATGGGAATAGAGCTAATTATTGTTTCAAATGAAAGAGGCAGAAGAGCCACGTGAATGAAAAGTAAAAATAAGTCTAACTCTGGTACATTTGGGTGATAGGTTTTCTTATATTCCAAGTTATGGCCCACTGATAGGATGAAAAAGTCCTGGGGTTTTCTGCCCCTGCCTATAAGGTCCAGATGGTCTAGAGCCTTCAGGATTACTGCTGCTTGATGCATTTTTCCTGTTGCAGTCAGTGAGAACCTCCTGAGATGTGCATAAGCATAACATCTGGTATTACCTCCTGACTCACTTTGAAATCTCTTAGTCATAAAAACTCATCTGTATTTAATATTTCCCATTTTGGTCATGGTCTTTTTCCAAAGGAACTGCTGCTTGGTGCTTGGTAATAATTCCTCTGCACCATAGAGGCTTGTCCCTATAAGTCCCTTTCCCCAATGAAGGGAAGGTATTGAGTTTATATGCTGAATTTGTCTTAAACAGATGACACATTTGAGCAACACCGAGGCTTTCCAAAGGTAAATCTTATGCAATATATGTTACTAGGCTAAGTTTCAATTTTGGAAGAAAAATGTTCATAAGTACAAGTTTCAAGGGCATGCTGTATTGGTCTGGCCTCATTTACTAGACACTGCTTGTATTAATCAGCCAAAGGGGTGATGATGCAAAATACCAGAAATCAGTTGGTTTTATAAAAGGTATTTATTTGTAGTATAAGGCCACAGTTACCAGGCCATAAAGCATAAGTTTCTTCCCTCACCAAAATACATTGCCTCAAGTTGGAGCAATACAGCTGCCAATGTTTGCCAGAATTCAGGCTTCTTGGCTTCCTTTCTTCCTGTGGCTCCATTTCTCTCTGGGCTCAACTCCTCTGTTTCCTCCATAAGGTCATCTGTATACTATGAGGTGTCTAGGCTTTGCCTCTCTCCTCAAGGCCAGCTGTAGACTCTCAGTTGAATGATTCATTTCTTTTCCCGGGCCTTCTCTCTTTCCTCACAACCAAGCTCTCTTATGTCCCAGGGCTCCAGCTCAAGACTTCAACATCTGAATTACTCCAACTTTGTCCTTTGACATGCCTTTTATATTTTTTTCCCACCCACCAAGGGGTGGTGCTCAATGTCCTACTGCAGTGGCTCAGTCAATGCCCTAATCATAACTTAATCATGCCCAGATGAACAGACCAGTTTACAAGCATAATCCAATATCGATTTTTGGAATTCATAACTATATCAAACAGCCAAACAGCTGCACTGCCCATGTAATGTAGAGATTCCTTGCCACTCTAATTGAGAATGTAAGATGACACTACAGAATGGGAATTCCATATTCTGTCAGTTATTATTTGGTTCTCCAAGTAATATTATTTCTTATGATTTTTTCTTTCAAACTGTTAACGTGGTGTATTACTTTGATTGATTTTCTTATGTTGACCATCCTTGCATATGAGAGATATACATTGTTTTATGTATTGTTGAATATGATAACCAAGTATTTTGGTGAAGTTTTAGCATCCAGGTTGATTAGAGAGATATTGGTGTGTAGTTTTCTTTTCTTCTGGCATCTTTATGTGGCTTTGGTTTTAAGGTGATGTTGGCACTCTAGTATGAGCTAGGTAATGTCCCTACACTTCTATTTTTGGAACAGTTTAATCAGGATTGGTGTTAGTTCTTTACAGAAAGATTGGTAGAATTCATTTGTGAAGACATCTGTTCCTGGGCTATTCTTAGTTGAGTGGTTTTTGATTGGTACTTGTGATTTGTGTATTGTATTCATCATCTTTTTCATCAATGTAGGTCACTTGTGTGTATGTAGAAATTTGTCCATTTCATCTAAATTATCCATTTTGTTGGCATACAATTTTTCAAAGTATCCTCTTATGATATTCTTTATTTCTGTAAGAACAATAAATGTATTCCCTCCCTCATTTTTATATTATGTATTTGCATCTTCTCTCTTTTTTTTTAGTTAGTCTAGCTAGGGGATTATCAATTATATTAATCTTCCCAAAGTACCAGGTTTTGGTTTTTGTTAAAAAAAAATTAATATTTTTTTATTCTCAATTCATTTTGCTCTGCACTTACCTTTATTTCCTTAGTTCTACGTACTTTGGGATTAGTTTGTTCTTTTTGTAGTTAATCCAGGTGTACACTTAGGTCTTTGATAATAGCTCGTTTTTATCATAAGAATTTTTGGCTATAAATTTCCCTTTCATCACTTCATTTGCTGCAAATCATACATTTTGATGTTTTAGTCTCATTTCCTTTCATTGCAAGTTGGTTACTGATTTCTTTTGCAATTACTCCTTTACCCAGTGATGACTAAGTTTATGTTATTTAACTTCCATATCTTTGTGCCTATTCTGGTTTTCTGACCCTGATTAATTTCCAGTTTCATTCCATTGTAGTCAGAGAAATTATTTGTATAATTTCAATCTCTCTGAATTCATTGAGACTAGCTCTGTTACGAACATGTGGTCTATTCTGGAGAATGATCAATGTGAGCTTGACAAGAATATGTATACTGCTGTGTTTCGGTGTAATGTTCTGTGTATGTCTATTAGATCTAGATCCTCTAACATATTATTCCAAGCTTCTATTTCTTTATTGACCTTCTATCAAGATATTCTGTCTAATGGTGATAATATATTAAAGTCCTCCAGTATAATTGTAGAGGCATGTATTTCTCCACTTCATTTTTCCAATGTGTGCCTCATGTATTTTGGGGCACCCTGGTTAAGTGCATAAATGTTTATGATTGTACTTCCTACTTGATAGATTACCCCTTTTTTCATATATAGTGTCTTTCTTTGTCTGTTACAAAAGTTTTGCAATTGAAATTTATTTTTTCTGATATTAATATAGCTACTGTGCCTTTTTTGTTGTTGTTGTTGCTATTTGCATGTAAAAATGTTTTCTGACATTCACTTGCAACTTCCTTGCATCCCTTGCATCCTAAGGTGAGTTTCTTGTAGACATCATATAGATGGGTCATATTTCTTTATTCATTCTGTCACTCTGTGTCTTTTGATTGTAGAGTATTTCCATTAACATTTTACGTGATTTCTTTCAAGGCAGCACCTACATTATCTCTTTAGGGTTATATATGTATATATATAAGGTTTTGTTTTTATTACTTTTTATCTTTTTAGATATTCTTACTAATAATCTTCCTTTATACACTCTCCTCCAACTTTCTCTCCTCTTTTCAATTTCAACCTCCAGACCTCCCTTTAATATTCCATGAAGGGCAGGTTTCTTGTTGGCAAGTTCTCTTAATTTTTATCTGTTAGTGTTTCAAATTTTCCCACACATTTTCTTTCATTCACTATTTTTTTTATTTTTGAAGAAGATTTAGATTACACTAACATTACATAAATAATGTAGTGGATTCTCATATGCTTCATGCCCACACTCTCCCACACTTTCTTACATTAAAACCATGCTTCATTATTGCAATACATTTGTGTCAATTGATGAACACCAATTGAAGCATTGTTAATAACCTTGGACTATAGTTTACATTATAGTTTACAATCTGTCCCACAGAATTTGGTAAGTAAGGTCAAAATATATATGGCCTGTATTCATCATTGCAGTGTTACTCAGGACAATTCTAATGTCCCCAAAATGCCCCCCTATTGCACCTATTCTTCCCTCTTCCACCCTCAGAACCTTTCATGGCCACTGCCTTTATATTAATGATAAAAGTTTTTCCAGTGTTGGAATATTAATAAGTCTATAATAGAATAAGTCTACTTTAGTCCATTGCCAATTCCCCAATCTTGAGGATTTTAGGATGGTGATGTCCATTGTGCTTCTAATTTAGAGGAGTCTTAGTTCCCATGCAGCAGATGAATGGAACTATCTTGCTTGCAGTTGCAGACATTCTGTATTACTTGGGATGGCCGATGTCCATCATAGTCTCCTTGTTACTTTTCCTGGGTGAATTCGATGAAGTGTAGAGTAGGTGTTGCAACTCTGCTGAGATACGGTGCTCAACTGGCATATTTGTGGATGAAAGATTTAAGACTCTGAGACATATATTTAACAAGTATAGTGATAATTATAAGTTCAAATTAAAGGAGCAGAAAAGTCATATGTAGGGCAAATATAAATTTCAAAGTAAGGCCCACTGGCATGGTGCTGAATTCCTGAGCTTGTCTGCCCTGCTTATAGTGTCAGGATGTCTCTAGAGTCCTCAGGAGCCATGTTATTTGAGGTTACCCTTACTTTGGCATTCAATGAGATCCTGCTGAGTTGTGCACAAGCTTTATGTCTGGGATGACATCCCAGCTCACTTTGAAGACTCTTAGACATAAAATTCATTTCTCTTTACTTTTTCCCCCTTTTGGTGAAGGTCTTTATTCTAGATTTATTGCTATTTGGCACTTGGTTATAATCCCTCAGTGCTAGGGAGGCTCATCCCTGGGATTCATGTCCCATTATGGGAAAAACGTAATGTGTTTATATGCTGAGTTTGGCTTAGAGAAAGGCCTCATTTGAAGAACAAGGAGGTATTCAGGAGGTAACTCAGGCAATATATAACAATAGACTGAGTTTCAAATTCAAAAGGAAATGTTCATAACTACAGTCATCAATATCAAGGGCCTGGTCCAATGGTCTGTCTTCCTTCACTAGGCAATGCCCTTGTCCTAGGCGGTTTCTTGCCATCAGTTTAGAGAATGTAGCAGAACTCCCCATGGTGGTAATACAGTATTCTTACACTTATTCTGTGGGCCTCATCCTGCTGAGATCACACCCCATGAACACTTGAACATATTCTTATGCCTTAGCAACATGATAAAGGTCAACCTCTTCCCATTCATTCCCCCATCCCTGACACCCTGCACCAGTGATCCTCCCCTCCACAGTTGTGACCCTTCTGTCATTTCTGGATACAGAATTCTTGCCTGGCACTTTTTTTTCACACTTAATGATATCATACCACTGCTTTCTTTCTTTCATGATTTCTGATGAGAAATCAGTGCTTATTCATATGGAGCTCCCCTTTTATGTGATGGATCTCTTTTCCCTTGCTGCTTTCAGTATTCTTTCTTTGTATT
>JAQZBX010004058.1:0-50755 GCA_029593785.1 Cabassous unicinctus
TGTTTATTAAGCAGTTTTATTGAGATATATTCACATACCATTTGATCTATCCAAAGTATATAATCAATGGCCTTTTTTTTTTTAGCTGTTAAAAAGTCCTTTATTGTAAAATTGTAAAATAAATAGAAAAATAGATTGAAAGAAATCACAAATTTTAAACAAGAGTGCAAGGCTGGGATAGATTTAATATAATCAATTATAAAAAAATAGATTGCATAGCAACAAACATTTATAAATGTAAATAATAATTCAAATATAATAGAAATTAATTATAACATAATTCTAATTTTGTATAACAGCTGTAATTATTAGACATAATCTCTAAGAATGAAATAATTTATTGGTTTACCTATTTAATTTCCATTTAGGCCATAATTCTTTCTAGATGATCAAATTCCTATTTGGGAATTCTTCACATCTTACTGGAATAAATTACAGCAGATAACAATTTGCCAACTCATAGTTTTATGAGGCAGAAAAACTCAAAATCTTGTTCAACAGTAGTCATGATTTATCATTATTTTTTAAACATTTGCATTTTAGATCTTCTAAGAAGTAAAAAAATGTAGTTACATATCAAAAATACAGCACAATAATACTGTGTATATAAGTATCCATGTCATTGCCTTGACTGGAGAACTTTATTTCCTTATGCCACTTTGTGTCCTTCCTTTCAATCTGAGGAACAACTTTTAGCATTGCTTGTAGAGCAGGTCTAGTGGTGATGAACTACCTCAGCTGTTGTTTATCTGGGGATGTCTTAATCTCTCCCTCAGTTTTGAAAGAGAGTTTCACTAGATATAAAATTAATGGTTGGCAATTGTTTTCTTCTAGCACTTTAAATATTTTCACCCAACTGCCTTCTTGCCTTCATGGTTTCTGATGAGAAATTGGCACTTAATCTTATTGGGCCCTTTGTACATGGCATGTTGCTTCTCTTTTACAACTTACAAGATTCTGGGTCTTTGTCTTTCACATTTGACAGTTTGACTACTATGTTTTGGGCATGGTTATCTTCAAGTTTATCCTGCTTCAGGTTTGTTAGGTTTCTTGAATGTATATATTCATATCTTTTGTTAAATTTAGGAAATTTTCTGCCATTATTTCGTTGAATATTCCTTTTGCCCCTTTCTCTATTTCTTCTTCTTCTGGAATTCCCATAATGTGTTGTGGTAGTTTGAGGCTTTTATGGACCCCAGAAAAATCATGTCCTTAGAGAAAATCCATTTCTGTGGGTGTGAACCTATTGTATGTGGGTGCTTTTGATCAGGTTACTTCAGTTGGGCCATGGCCCAGTGTGGGTCTTAACCTTCTTACTGGAGTCCTTTATAAAGGGGGTGAATATGGAGAGAGAGACAGAGAGAGAAAGATACAGAAGCAGAGAGAGAAAGCCGGAAGCAAGAAGCTGAAGCAACAAAACCTGGAGAGAAGGGAGACAGCAGCATGTCATGTACCTTGCCACATGACAGAGGAGTCCAGGATTGCCAGCACCCAGTCTTCGGGGAGAAAGCATTGCTTGATGATGCCTTGATTTGGACACTTTCACAGCCTCAGAACTGTAGGCTTGCAAGTTAATAAATCCACATTGTAAAAGCCAACCCACTTTTGGTACATTGCATTTTGGCAGCCTAGCAGTCTAAAAGCTGTATATTTTGATATGCTTGATGGTGTCCTATAGGTCTCTTAGGTTCTGTTCACTTTTATTCATTCATTTTTCTTCATTCATTTTTCTTTCTGCTTCTCAGCCTGAATCATGCCAATTGTCTTATCTTCAAGTTACTGATTCTTTCTGCAATCTGTTATTGAACCCCTCTAGGGAATTTTTCATTTCAGTTATTGTGGTCTTCAACTTCAGTATTTCTGTTTGGTTCCTTTTTATAATTTCTATCTCTTTATTGAGATACTCATTTCCTGTATCATTTCCCTGATATTCTTTAGTTCTTTCTTTGTGTTTTCCTTTAGCCCTTCAGAGCATATTTAAGACTTAAAAAAAAGTCTTTGTGTCTAGTATGTCTTCCTCCTTGTTAGTTTCTTATATTTTATCTTGTTCCTTTGGATGGACCATCATTTTCTATTTCTTTGTCTTGTAATCTTTTGTTTCACACTTATGTTTTAATATTTTAATGTATTAACTCTAGAATTTAGTCTCTGAGTGTTACTGAAGTTTCTATCTAGCTAGTGATATGACAGAGATTTCCTTGAGTGCCAGGAGGAATGAATCAATGCAAAAAAAACACCTTTTCACAGTCTTAACGAATTGGCTCTGCATTGGCTGGTGCTTTCAGTGCTTAACTCTCCTACCAAGAAGATCAGTTCAAGGCAAAAGCAACAGTTTTTTTCTGAGCCTGTGGCCTTAGATATTCTCTCATTTACGGAGATTCAAATGTCTCTTCTTTTCCCTATGAAATAGATTTTTCCCTGTTCTGGGTGCTCTATTTTATGTCTTAAATCCAGTAATTCTTTGCCATTTTGATTTAATTCTTACACTGATTTAGCTATCTTCATCTGCTTCTGTGTGTTGGACAAGGTCTGGGATGTTAAGCCAGAGACAAGTGTCCTTCAGGCTGCCACCAGATAGACTGATACAGGCATAAATGCACACCAGTATGTACCTAAGGTATTATCTTTCCTTCTGGAATGGGCCAGGGACCTAACATGAGAGCACAGGCTGGCTCCACACTGAGCCAGGGAGAGAATAGGGGAGTATCAGCAAGAGTGCCATACAATGTTTTTTTAACCATTTTTAAGTTGGGTTTTCTTGATTTGACATGCACCCATCTACTACAAGCCTTTAATTGTTTTCTGGAACTCTGAGGAAGATGGCTTTGCCAGGTTTTGCTAGTTGTTAAAAGAGTCTGTGGCAGAATGGAACTTTGGAGTGTCTCACACTGCTGAAGTTCTCCATTAATTCTTCAGCCTAGTTTACTTTGGCTTTTTTTTAACCACCACTTCAGTGAAAAGCTTTTACTAAGGTTGAATATTACCTGCCTGCCAAATCTTCAGGTGTATTTTCAATCATCAATCCTTTGTGATCTCTGAGCAGTAATTGATACTGTTTTGAATCTTTCTGGCCTCCTTCTCTCCCTATTCTCTTCCTATCTCTCACACCATTTCTTCTCTGGCTTCTCTTTTTCTGTGTACCATTCATTGTCAGGGTTCTTTACATAATCTTCTTCTAGTCTTAGTCTGCAAACTTTTTTTTTTAAATGATGCTTTCCATTTCCATCTTGATAGCTATCACTTTTACCCTGAGGTTCCTAAATCTCTCATGGTAGCTCTGATCAGAGATTGTAGAAACCTGGTTTGATGCCTTTCACTTTTGCATCCTACTACTAGTATCACTTTCATCTAAGTTAGGAAGAGAAGCAAAAAAACTGATACGTTATTTGCTTTCCTATGAGAATCTCATTGGTGTCTATATGGTACTGGTTGCAACTCTTGTGTCTGCCTAGCAATCTCCAATAGGAAGCCAATATTTGAAAGCCACATTGCCTCTTTTATAGCTTTTTTTTTTTTTTTACTAGCTTAGAGGTTGTTTTTTTCTAGAGTTTTTCTTTGAATTGTCTGGCTGTTACCCAACAGCACTGAAATAAGTTGAGTGACTGGTATTACTGTTCTTTTTCTGCCATTGTATTTATAGGAAGGAAGAGAAAATAGTCTCCTTCTCTTCTCTCTTCCCTCTCTTTTGCTTCCCTTATGCCTCTCCTTCTCTCTTTCTAGACAGTTCATCACCATCAATAAAGATGTCCCTATTTGACATTCTTGCTAGTGACATTTATCCTTACTAGCCCAACCAGTGTAGCCATTAACTAGTTTTGTAGCCCTGGGCAAGTCACTTAACCTTTATAAATTTAATTTCCTAATATGTAAAGTGACTGACTTCTTCCTACTTTACAATGTTAGGGGAAAGAGAAAACAATTTGAGAAGAAAAAGTTAAAGGAAATATGGGGTTGATGGTAGTTATCTATTTTTGCATTGTGGTAAGATAGCCAACTCAATATTTAGAACACATAGCTGCTGTTTTGTGAGTTGCCTAAGGCCTTACTAATGGGCTTGTCTACAAAAATGTGCGTTGGAGCATGGAACGCTTACTAAGCAGTAGGGTTTTTTTCCTATTCAGAATCTCAATCCTATAGAATCCAATGACTTTTATCCCTTTGCCAGATTTGTTACTCTTGCATGAATAGATATTCCCTAGATGAACATTTTATCAAACAACAGTAAAAAAATTACTTCAATACATAATGAGCCCTCAGTATGAAGTATTCTTAGTGATATTTTTAATCTCTCTGAAGCATTGTTCAGTGCTGACCCCCCTTCCTTCTTAAAAGTCCTGGACTGCCTTCCATGACTCCCTGATGTACTATTTTGGCTCCTCACTTGCCTTGAGCTTCTCTTCCTACTCACTTTCTTTACCTGGTCTTGAAGAGGTGGTGTCTCCAAAGGTGCTGTCTTCTGCTTTCTCTTCTCTTCTATATTCTATCCTTTAGGAGTCTCATTAGTTCCTATGTTTTCACTCACTCTTATGCTGAATCTACATGACTAGGCTTATTCCATTTCTAAAGTACCAAAGTACTACTGGTCATTTCTATTTGGATCTCTTCTGCTTATTTCTCACAAACTACATATCCCAAACTAAACTCACTACCTTCCTCCACTCTTGCCCTGACTTTGGACTTCCTCTTGAGTTTTCTGTGTTGGTCAATGGCATCACCTTTCTTTCAGTTACCCTTCTACAGACCTTGGCATCATCTTGATTCTGCTCTTCTTTTAATCTTTGTATCCAATATCAAATTTGTTGTGAAATTCTATCAAAGCTACCTAGAAACAACTCTTGGATCTATAATCTTTGAAAGTGATAGTTTATATTTTCACTTTCTTGATTCTTGTTCTCACTATCTGGACTACTGTTGCTAGAGTTATATTTCTACAGTACTGATGTGACCATATCACTCAGTGCAAATCTTTGAGAGCTCTCAATTACCTCCAGCATAAAACCCAAACTCTTTAGCATGGCATTTGAATAATTCCAGGATTAAGTCTCAATTACTCTCAATTCTTATTTATGGACACATTGCCCATACACTTCACATTTGAGCCACATTGGAATTCTTGCCATTTACAGGTCCCAACTCCTTTTCTTTGCTTATTCAATTCTTCAGCCTAGAATTGAGTCGCTAACACTTATTAAAGATCCTCTACAGTACCAATAAATAATTAATGTTTGTTGAGCTGACATATAATCATTAGCTGCCCTCCTGAGCATAAATATGAAAGCACAGGTCAAAAAAAAAATTGTATTCATCTTTGTACTTCTAGCACTTAGCAGAGTGCCAGATGCATAGTAGGTGTTCAAGAAATATTTATTTGGAAAGAAAAGCTAAAGAATCACTAGTCTGTTTGTTTATATGTGTTTTTAATACCATTTGTTCCTTAGGAGATGCAAGTAGTAAAATAAGCAGTTAAAGAAATAAAATCAGCATTCTTTACTATCCACCTGGCATGAATTGTTATTCACTGTGGGAGATAACACACAGTGTTGTAGAATAGCTATTTACAACATAGGTACTGATATAAATAGTTGCAAACCATACTTTCAGTCATTAAGATGGGATTGTTGATAATAATGAATCTTTATTGAAATGAGCTTGCTTACATCTTTTCTCTACATGAAATTTTGCACATACAGGACCCTTGGGTGTCAATATCATATATTACAGGTAACATGTCTATGCCCTGCTTTCTGGTAGAAAAGCTTTCCAATATGTGAAACAATGGGTGTTTAAATCTATATCATTATTAACAATGAAATTATGGCTATGTTTCAAACATTGGAGAATCTTTAATAGCCAAAAAGTTGATTCATCCTATGGGAATTTACTTGACTGCATGTGAATTAAGTATTTTCATCTGAATAGTTTTTTTTTTCAAAACACCTATATCTTTATTACCCTTAAATTCTAGTTTATTTTATTTTGTATGTAGTAATTCTTTTTACCTTCTCAACCAGTCAGTATTGGTTAGGAGTGCACCAGAATTCTAAATCTTTTTAAGTTTTTATAGAAAAAATGATTTCTTCCTTAGGATAATTTCCATGATATAGATTAAATAGCAGTCAATCAAAGAAAATCTAGCAAAAAGAGAAATAGTTTATTTTTTTTTAACTCAGTTTGCCTGAGTGAATTATTTTATTGTTTTGGGATCCATAAGGAAAATTCAATGATGTTGATATAAAAGTAAATGTTAACCCTGATAAACCTTGATTTATTATGAGACAAAATAATCTTTTACAGTGATGGGTCAGAGTAAATATGGTTTGTCTGTCCTTTTAGTCTTTGGCAACAAGTCTTTGGGTTGAGTAAAACATAGCACCTTGTTTGGCTAAATCACCATTCTCCCATTTGAGGCGACATGGCAGATTGGCCAAGATTATGGGCATTGAAATCACTTAGAATGTGGCCTGAATCCTGGCTTCACCATTTATTAACTGGTCTGTTCTCTCTGGGAAAGTGTTCATTCATTCTTTCAAATTCTTTTATTGAGGGTCTTCTGTATGTCAGGCATTGTACTGGGCACTGGAGATAAAAAGATGAGTAAGACTTAGGCCCTCCCCACAGAAGGACTCACAGGTAATGAATGACAGTGGAGAAGATGTCATGGCGGAAGAAAGCACGTATTACTTCCCCAGCACCTAACCCAGTCTGGAGGGGTGGGACCCGGTGATGGAGCCCATTGGGAGCATCGAAAGCTTGGGTTACAGAATGACACCAGCTCCCAACCAGCTGCCCTGCCCCATCCCTAAGTCACGTTTGTAGCTTACTACTTACACTCTCTAAAAATGCTCTGCACTTTTGCTTTAGAGTAAGAGCTATTTTCAGATATCATACTTCTGAAAACAGATTTTGAGAGGAGAACAGAGAAGGGAAGAATGGGTTGGGTTTTTCTCTGTAACTGCTCTCACCTTGTAGGTGGACAAGGGACAAAGGGCACCTGGGTAGCTGGAGAACAATCTGAATGTTTTCAGAAAGTGAACCTACTAACTTCATTTGGCTTGAGTTCATCTTTTTAAGTTGGGAAAATACTGCCTTTCTTTGGGGTCATTTTTCATTTTCAAAGGAGTTGTACTATAGAATTTTTAAGCTCTGTTCCTGTTCTGATTCTCCATATAGGAGGGTAGGTAACTGTATAGCGACACGTTTGTGGGTATATAAAATACAAGGTTACGCTAGCACACGCTCATGCAACTTTCTGGTGGATTGCTTCTGGTTGACGGTTCCTCTAGCGGCCACATAGAGCTCATCCCGAAGGCACAGAATTACCTGTAGGTGTGGCCAGTGAGTGACTGATGAAATTGTCTGAGCAGGAATCCTTATAAATTTGGTGGAAGATACTTGATAATTTGGAAGACGTAGATTTTCCTTTCTTATTTTGCTATGCTTGAGATAATCAAAGGACATAGATACAGGAAGCTGTTTATTTAACCAACATAAGGCACAGGGAGCTGGAATAATCCCCACCACCCCAAATAGTTCCCTTATTTAAAGTTTTTGTTGCAGGCAGCATTTTTCTTTTGAAAATTAAAAGAAATTAAAAGCCTTTGGGAAGTAATAATTCAAGACTTGTAAGCATTTGGATACAACATTAATAAACCTCCAGTTTCAAACCTGAAAATTTTCTTTAGCTTTTTCTCTCTCCTGTGTCTATTTGTGTTCATTTTTATTATAAAACACACCTTAATTTATCTAATAAATATTTTCCTAAAACAGGAATCAAATCACATTTTAAAATGTAAGGATTGCTGTTTAAATGGCTTCTGTTATAAATTTATTTTGCAATGTAAGTTATTTGACCCTAATTTATCTTTGATGTGCCCTTTGATTTTAATCTATTAGGTTTGTTTAAAGCAAGGCACATCAATTAACCATTGCATCTTCTCCTGTTTATTACTCTTATAAAATCTAGAGCTATTATTTAAAAATTTTAAAATCCAGATTCTCATGTGGTTAACACTAAGTTACTATTAATAGCAATGTAGAGGTTTCCTTTATTTACAACATATATTATGTCCAAGATAGTATACTATATATAAAACCAGTATATAATTAAATGACCTCATTAAGTTTACCTGAAGGATTGAGTTTCTTCATTTTACTGATTGTATATCTACCAACTGTGACTATGTAGAGGGGATATTGATTTATTTGTGGCCATTTGTTCACTGAACAATATTATTTAATGCCTACCATGTGCTAGGCACTGGGCTGAAAAGTCTGGGAAATGCAGAGTATAATATATGATCCCCTTTAGGAACTTACAATTTATTAGGGGAAATAGAATATGCTTACATAAAAAAGTTACATTATACATAAAATGGCATTTTCCAAATTGTGGTATGTTAGACAATTTTAGGTAGCAGACATGGACACTTTTTATATTGATATATTTTATTGTATATATTTTTTGCAGTTACTTTCTATATATGCAGAGTGTTTTTAGTGATGATCTAAAATTTCCTATAAAATTTAATGCATTTAAGTAAAAATATGGGAGTTGGTTTTAAGAAAATATTAAAGACAAAAACATAACAGGTAGAATATGGACATGGGAAAAGTGGTGAAGGGATGTGTGAATACTGAGAGCTGGGAAAGTGATGAAAGAAATAACCGTGATTTGTAACAAGGTGTGTTGCCAACAATGCAGCCCGTGTGTTCAGTGGAAGGAAAGAACCCAGCAAGCCGCAGGGTCAGAGCAGCTCCATGGAGGAGGAAGAGGCTGAGACTGCGCAGACAGGAGGGAGGGTGTCCTGGGTGAGGTTCTCACAGTGATAGAACAGTATCCACATTATATTGAGGACAAGACGAGGTTTATAGTGGAGGGTCTGTGTGGAGGAGCACAGGAGAGGCTGATTTTGTAGGTTAGAAGGAGGTGGAGGGCTTTGCATGTTAGGCTGAGAAATCTGGGCTCTTGCTATTGTTTGTAAGGGGAAGCATTTTACTCCATTGGGATCCAGCTCCCAGGAGGGATGATGGATCAGGAGGGCTCTGAAAAGCCTGCTGATTCATATATATGTCTCCCAGCCTGAGATTTTCAGCATGGTCATTACTAAAAAAGGATATGCTATCCTATACTATATCTCCTCCCTCCCTCCCTTCTTCCTTCCTTCCTTCTCCTCCTTCTCCTCCTCCTCTTTCTTTTCTCTCTCTCTCTCTCTCTCTCTCTCTTTCTCTCCTATGATTCTGTAGCAAGTAATGACCTGACATTAGGATGTAGGGCACAAAGCAACATTAGGCTACGGATCCATTTGAAGCAGGGAATGTCTTGGGCAGGTCTAGAATGGCATCAAAATATGGGATAGTGGGCAGCCCAAGACACTTCCTCTCCTTAACAGTTTTGTTTGGCAGCCCAAGACACTTCCTCTCCTTAACAGTTTTATTGTGTTTCAATTCCTTTTTCCGGCACTTTGCAGTTTTTAAATTTTTTAGGGAATTAGACATGTGGCAGGTCTCAAATTCCTTTTTACATAATTTGTTGTAATTCTCTCATGTGATTTTATTTTGGAGCGGCCTGGGCATTTTCAGCAACCTGGGAACAGTTATTCTTGATTTGTTCTGAAGTGTGTTTAAATACACGTTTGGCATTAAAAAATTAAATATGAAGCAACTCCAGTGTTTTATAATGAAATATAATCTGGAAAAATTATTCATAAATAATGAAAAACATTGCTAATTTTGCTATTTAGTTGAAAATTCTTCATTCCAACTATTCCAAAACGGTACCTTTAGCTTCTTGGTAATACAATGATATCAAAGTAGAAAATTTAAGAATTTTCTTCTGTTCTCCAAGGTAGATGAGAACAACTTTGGGTCCCCATCTATACTAGAGCAAGTATGCTTTGGTTTATTTTTTATATCTTCCCTCTGATAACACATTGAAACTCTAAAATAAAGATTAAAAAGATAATAAAAACTCTGAGCAATGGGATACTTCTCCAAGTGGTCCAGAGATCAAAGCAGCAATAACATTGATTGCTCATCACATCTGCCAGGAGGTGCTGGAATAATTACTATTATGGTATATAAAAAAGCAAAGCCATAATTGTCTAGGCTATGGTCAAGACATGGCTACTTAGAAAAAGAAGTGCATGGTTTTTACTCAATTATTCTTTTTTAAAAGTATGTTATAATTATTTATTCTAATAATAAATATAACCAGTATCATGGTTATATTTATACCTAAATTTTTAAAGGCATCACAACTGGAGTAAAAGTTAAATAAAAAATATATTTAGCCTTCTCACTAGTATTTGATAAATTTATATCTCCACTTCTACCTATCTAAATCCAGCTCTCTACTTGATATGACTTTTAATATTGATATACCAAATTTAACATGGCCAAAAACAAATTTGTTTATCTTCTTTGCAAGCTGTTTCTCCCAAAATCATATCTATGTCAAAAAATGACTCCACCTTTCACTTGATTATTCAACCTCAATATCTTTTCCTCACTGTTCAAATCTAATCAATTTATCAGCAAATCCTGTTGGCTCAGAATGTATTCCAATCTCTCCTTTCTCTCTGTCTTAACAGCTTCAATTCTAGTCATGATCCAAGCCACCATCATTTCTTACCTGGATTATTGCAATAAATAGCTTCCCAACAGGTCCTCCTAATTCCACTAATGCTCTGTAACAATCTGTTCTCCATACAGTAGCCAGAGTGAACTTTTAAAGATGTAAACCACATCATGATACCTTCTTGCTTAAGATCTGCCAAAAGCTTCTACTCTATCCAAATTCCTGGCCCTGGCTTACAAGGTCCTACATGATCTGGGCCCTGTCTTCCTTTGAGACTCATCTCCTACTGCTTGTCTCCATGTTCAATACTCTCCAGCCATGGGGACTTTTCTGTTACTGGCACATGCCAAGCTCATTACAGCCTTAGGGCTGTTACACCTCTTAATACCTCCTCTTGAATGCTCTGCCCCAGATCAGCTTCTTTTTGTCACTCAAATCTCCTTCCATGGAGAGACCTTTCCTAAATTAGTTCTTCTACCACCAAGTCTTTTTTTTCAGAGAAGCAAAATTATCTCATTCATTTATTTGTTTTTTCAATTGTCTATCTCTGCCCCCACTGCCAAGAATGTAAGCTACTTGAGAGCAGCAACCTTATCTTCTTGGAAACTACTGTTCCCCAATAATTAGCACAATGATAGGATGTAATCAAGACTCAGTACATATTGTCAATTTGTAAGTTCAGTATTCATTTTCCTCATTTTATTTCGTAAAGTTAAAACGAGAAATTTTTAGCTCTTTCTCTCAGATACGTTCTATTTGTCCTTACTATTAAGTCAACCTTTATCTAACTCTAAAATTAAATTATATAGAGAAGCAGGGGAAAAAATGGCATTTTCTTCTCTTGAATCCAGCTATGAGAGTTGCTCAGTTTAAGGAATTATGTCCTTTCTTTATGCCTTGATTCTAATGAAATTCACCAGAGGTTTTAGCTTTTCTTCTTTGAAAGCTGTTCTTTCCACTTCTTTCAAGGGTCAGAAACCAAAGGAGGGAGATTATTCCCAGTGTGTGCAAGGATGACAGTCTGTGATTGCCTCTTTACAACTGCAAGGAAATAACTTTTTCCTCTCAACCTTATTTCATTTGTAGATAGTTTTATTCGTCTGAATTTTCTCTCCATATCCAAGATGAAATATACTTATTCAAGATTTAAATAAAATTGAACAACAAGTTAAAGCAGAGATATGCACAGCAGTTTTACAAAGTGCTAGGGTTGGTTTTGAACCTGTGCTGCCCCCTCCATCAAGTCCATTTAACCAAATCTTGTTATGTCCTTCTATGTATTGAGGGAAAAAAGCATGCTGCAGTACTTTATGTACTGTATTGTTCAAATTACATTTTTAAAATGCATTGAGGGAAGCAAAGGTGGTTCGAGTGGCTGAGTGCCTGCTTCCCACATGGGAGGTCCCAGGTTTCATTCCCAGTGCCTCCTAAAAACAAAAAAACAAACAACAAGCAAACAAATGAAAAAACCAACTTAGGGGAGCCAATGTGGCTCAGTGGTTGAGTGCCGGCTTTTCACATACGAGGTCCCAGGTTCAATCCCTGGCCCGGGTACCTTAAAAAAACAAACAAACAAACAAACAAACAAACAAAAAACCATGTTGAAACAGTAGAGGAAGGAAAAACAGCAATACATCAGTCTTTGATAAATAGTTTTGGAATTATGAATATTTTCTAGTTTTAAAAATAATTAACATGCATTATTTTCTAAATTCTATTTTACTTTGAAAGATTTAGATTGCATAAATGTTAAATTGAAAATATAGGGGGATTCCCATGTACCCCACCCCTCCCTCTTTCAGATTTTCCCCCATTAACATCTTTCATTAGTATGGTACATTTGTTACAATTGATGAACACATATTGAAGCATTGTCACTAACCATGATCTATATTTTACATTATAATTCACACTTTGCACAGCAAAATTTTATAGGTTTTGAAAAAATGTGTAATGGCCTGTATCCATTACTGCAATGTCATGCAGGACAATTTCAATGTCCCCAAAGTATCCCATGTTACACCTATTCTCCCTTCTCCCTCCTTTCAGAACCTCTGATGGCCACTGCCTTTATATCAATGTTACAGATTCTTCTGTTGCTAGAATAATCATAAGTCTACTTTAGTTCATAGTTGCATTCCCCCCTTATGTTTATTCATTTCTCAATTTTGAGGATTTGGGGATGGGGATGCCCATTCTGTTTCTGATTGAGAGGGGGCTTAGAAACCATGGGGCAGATGAATGGAACTGTCTTGCTTGCAATTGTAGATAGTCTCTGTTTTTTGGGATGGGCATTGTCCATCATCCTTTTGTTAGTTGTCCTGGGTGAATCCAATGAACTGGAGAGTAAGTGTTTCAACTCTGCTGAGATTCAGGGCTCAACAGACATATGAACAGCCAGAAAATTTAAGTCTCTGGGACATATATTTAACAAGTATAGTGCTAATTATAGATTCAAATAAAAGGGGCAAAAGAGCCATGTGTAGGGGAATTATAAATGAGTCTATCTCTGTTACTCTGGAGAGCATATATTCCAAAGTAAGGCCCACTGACAGGGTGCTGAAATCCTGAGCCTGTCTGCCTTGCCTATACTGTCTGGATGTCTCTAGAGCCCTCAGGAGCCCCCTATTTGAGGCACTATTTACTGTGGCAGTCAATGAGATCCTGCTGAGACATGCATAAGCATAACCTCTGGAATGACCTCCCAACTCACTCTGAAATCTCTTAGCCATAAAAACTCATCTGTATTTAATATTTCCCCCTTTTGGTCAAGGTCTTTTTCCAGATGCTTTGCTAGTTGGCGCTTGGTGATAATCCCTCAGTACCAGGGAGACTCATCCCTGGGAGTCATGTCCCATGCCGGGGGGAAGGGAGTGAGTTTATATGCTGAGTTTGGCTTAGAGAGAAGCCATATTTGATCAACAAGGAGGATTTTAGGTAGTAACTCTTAGGCAATATATAATACCAGATTAATTTCAATTTCACAAGAATAAGGTTCGTAAGTACAACCATCAATATCAAGGGTCTGGCGTAATAGTCTGTCCTCCTTCACTATGCATTGCCCATGTACTCGGGGGATTCTTGCCGCTCTATTAGAGAATGTAGCAGGACTTCCCAGGATGGGGATTCAATATTCTTTCAGTTATTGTGTGGGCTCCACCCACCAAGACAACACACCATGACCACTTGAACATATTCATATGCCATAGAGTCATGCCCCAGGTCTACCCCTCCCCACACATCCCCCCTCACTGACACCCACACCAATGATCCTCCCCTGCCACAGTTGTGACCCTTCTGTGTTCTAAAACCTCCCCAAAAACAAAGCCAAAAAATAAACAAATAATTAAATAAAATAATAAAAATAACAAAATACAAAAATTAAAAATAAAAAAATGTTTTCTTTGAGTCTTTGATTACCATAAGATCTGTTATCTTTTATATACAGTGACAATTTCTTCTGCATGTTTCTCCAGTGCCTTTTTTTTTTTTGCTTTATCTTCAAAGAAGCTTTATGTTACAGAAAAGTCACATAGAAAATATAGGGAATTCCCATATACCCAACCCACTCCCCATCTCCCACTCTCCCCTATTAATAACATCTGACATGAGTATGGTACATTTGTTACAATTGATGTACAAATATTGAAGCATTGCAACTAACTGTGGTCAGTGGTCTACATTATGATTTCCATTTTGCATTGTACACTTTTATAGGTTTTGACAAAATTTAAAATGACCTGTGTCTGTCATTGCAAGATCATGCAGAACAATTCCAATGCCATAGAAATTCCCTATGTTCCATCTATTCTCTTCTTCTTTTATTTATTATTTTCATTAGTTTTATAATCAGGAAAAAAAACAAATAATCTGATACAGAATAATTGGCATTAAGGCCCCCAGATGGGCTGTGGGCAGTCCACCCTCTGGTACCTTTACATGTACTTTCTGTCTCTACTAACCTGGAGAACCACGTAGCTCAATAGGCTCTGTTTTATTTTATGGTTCAGAAAAGTTGGTTTCAGGTTCACAAGCTGGTTTGAAGTATAATTCTTTTCCAGACAAAAATGGTTTAAAATCACATTGTACTACATAATGGAATTTCATTTCTTCCTGAGCAACATCACCCATGGGAAGTTTTGTTTTGTTGTTGTATTGTGGTTTTTTTTTTAGGATTAAAAAAAAAACACCTTCCATTCAAATGATAATGTTTGTTTCCATGAAAAGAAACACTATTGAATTTAACAGTTCTAACAATTGGAGTTCTAAGACCATAGAAAATAAAGAATTAAGTTTGCCATCTTCTTTATCCTTTATTTTTGTTGTTGCCGTTGTTGGGAGAAACAGCACATGTTATGTATAGCATTGAGTTTTCAAGAAAGGTGGATATTTGTACATTTATGTTCTTTTGTATTAGGAAAAGCTGGTAAGGTTACTGATATAGTTGGTTGCTACTTCAGTCTGATTCATGGACCAGCAGCTTGCTAGAAATCGAGAATCCCTGGCCTACCACAGACATACTCATTCAGAAGCTGTAGGTTTAACAAGATCTCCAGATGATACTTGTGCACATTAATTGAGAAGCATTGCCCTAGTATGCCGTGAGGATTTCCAGATCCTAACTGCTAAATCTCTAACTTCATTTACTGCCCTTCCCCCCTTTTCTCCTCTTCTCCCCCTCTTCCTCTTCCTACTACCTATGCCTCAATAACTCATGGAGATTTTTGTGGGAAGATGTCAGAGTAGGTAGCTCCAGGAATCAGTCTGTCTACTGGAACAACTATTAAGCAGGAAGGAACTATCTAAATCAACTATTTTGAAACTGCACAGTCCAATAGAATACTGTACGGCACCCAGGGAATAGTGGGAGGAAGAGGCTGGTAAATTATGGTAAATACCAGTGAACTGCTTTCTCCATGCAGAGATTACTGTTGCCCATCTCCTACTCTTACAATGGGCCGCAATGGGCTCTGGCCCCTGGAGTAGCTTGCTGGTGTCAGAAAGGGACATAAAAACACACTTCCCCAAGATCTGGAGGTAAGAGTGGGGAAGGGTGATTCCTGATCACTCTTTTTGATTAGCTTCTTCGGATTGCTGGGGGCCATTATTACAACCTGCCCTGAACAAAGGCGGCAGAGGATACTTAAAGACAGTAGGCTTCCTCAGTGCTGCCCAGGATAGTTGAAAGGCTGCATTTGTTGGGCAGGAGCTGAGTCAAGAAAGGGCAGCTTTGGGGAGCCATGGAAGAAGCTCCTTCATCCCTTCCCCAAGGCAGTTTGAAGCCTGCCAGCACTCCCTTTGTGAGTCCCTGGCCTTGTTCCAGCTGGGAAAGACTGATTTGGGAAACTCTTCTCCAAGACTTTGTCCTTCAGGCAAAAGCAGCTTGAGACAGTGAAAGCTGTGTAGGAAACAATCTAGGCAGATGGCCTGGGACAAAGGCTTATCTGCTTTAAGATCTGCAGTGGAACACCCAGGAGAGGTGAAGAGTCTGTTTCCTGGGGAGTAGAGGGGGCATTCAAACTCCCATAAACAGGGGAACTCCGAAGGCCACTAACAAGCACAAGCACAGGATAAGACACAGGCCTAGAAAAGACAGGGAGGACCCTGCATTTTGCATTAACCTTGGGTTGACCTTCCTTATAGGAGGGCTAAACTCCACCTGAAGAGTTGAAATTATTGGCATAAAATTATTCATATAAAGCTATTTCCTTATTATCCTTTTAATATTTGTAGGGTCTATGGTTATGTTTCAGTTTGCCAAAGGGTCTGCTGGTGCAAAGTATCAGAAATCTGTTGGCTTTTATAAAGGAGATTTATTTGGGGTAAAAGCTTACAGTTCCAAAGCCATGAAAAGTGAAAACTGAGGCTTGATCAAAGATGTTTTCTTACCAAATCAGCTACTGTTGATCCTGGCGTGTTGCCACATGGTGAAGCAAGATGGCCGCTGATCTCTGCCCAGGTTTCAGCCTTTCCCTCAGGGCTCACCCGTTCCTCTTGAACTGTTCTGTGGGCCCAGCCTCTTGGGACTTCATGCTTAAGTGATTCTGTAGTCCTCTCTTTCCTGGCATAGGGTTTATTTTTTTCCAGGCCTCCTGTATCAGTCTTTATGCAAATGCATAAAAAGTAATGATAAGTCTCTGGTTTGGGACATGCAATATGCATACAAAGTTATAATTTGTAACAATTATTAGAAGGTAGGGTATGAAGGGGTATAGAAACAGTGTATACACTATACACTAGAAATGAATAATCAGAAGAAGAAATCTGGAAAAAATTTCCATTTACAATAGCAACTAAAAAAAATAGAATATATAGGAATAAATCTAACCAAGGATATAGAGGACTTGTACACAGAAAGATACAAAACATTGCTAAAAGAAATCAAAGCACACCTAAATAAATGGAAGGACTGTCCATGTTCATGGATTCAAAGACTAAATATTTTAAGATGTCAGTTCTACCCAAAGTGATTTACAGATTAAATGCAATCCCAATCAAAATTCTAACACCTTCTTTGCAGAAAAGGAAAAACCAAACATCAAATTTATATGAAGGGTAAGCTGCCCCAAATAGCCAAAGCCTTTTTGAGAAATAAAAATGAAGTTGGAGGACTCACAGTACCCCATCTTATAACTTATTACAAAGCCACAGTAGTCAAAACATCATGGTACTGACACAAGGACAGACATATAGACCAATGGAATCTAAATGAAAGTTCATGGGGCAGATGTGGCTCAAATGGTTGGGCGTCCGTCTGCCATATGGAGGGACCTGGGTTCGATCCCCGGGACCTCCCGGTAAAATAAAAAAAAATATATAGAACGTGCATGGGCTGCCAGGCTCGGTGTGCTGGTGACCTGCCAGGCCCTGGGAGCCATGCAGCAAGATGATGACATGACATGACAAAAGGAGAGAGACAAGATGAGATGCTCCGAAAGCTCCAAAAACCAGGAGCCGAGGTGGCGCAGATGGCAGAACACCTCTCTCCTACATCGGAGGTTTCCAGGATCGAATCCTGGTGAAGACTGGAGGAGGAGGATGAGAAAGAGATGAAACAGACACAGAGAATTGCCCAGCGAATGGACACAAAAACAGCAAAATGGGGAAGGGGGGGTTTAAAATGGATCAAGTAAATAAATAAATCTTTAAAAAAAAAAAAATGAGAGTTCATATATCAACCTTCACCTTTATGGCCAACTGATTTTTGACTAGGGTGCCAAGTACACCAAGTTCCTCAGAAATGGTAGAATTACCATATGACCCGGGAATCCAACTTCTAGGTACATACCCCAAAGAATTGAAAGCAGGGATTTGAACTGATATTTGCGCATTGATGTTCATAGCAGTATTATTCACAATTGCCAAAAGATGGAAGCAACCCAAGTGTTCATCAACCAATGAACTGATAAACAAAATGTGGTATTTACACACCGTGGAATATTATTCAGATGTAAAAAGGAATGGAATTTTGATAGCTGCAACAACATGGATGAACCTTGAAGACCTCACTCTGATAACCCAGATACAAAAGAGTAAATATTCTATGATCTCATTGATATGAAATAATTAGAATAAGAAAATGCATAGAGTCAGAATCTAGAATAAAGGTTACCAGGAGATGGGATGTTAAGGCTTAAAATGTAAGAATTTCTATTTTGGATGATGGAAAAGTTTTGGTAATGGATGGTGGTAATAGTAGCACAACATTGTGAACGTATAATTAACAGCACTGAATTATATATATGAATGTGGTTAAAAGGGGAAATTTTGGGTCGTACAAATGTTACTAGAATAAAAATTAAGGACAATGAAAGGAAACTCCATAAAACTTTACAACAAAACAGTGAACCCTAAGGTGAGCCATGGCTATATACTTAATAGTACAATTATAAAAATGTGCTTCAATCAATTGCAATAAATGTACCACACTAATGCAAGATGTTAATAATAGGATGATATATAGGAGCTGTGTAGTTATGCATGATTTTTATATAAACCTACAAATTTTCTAATAAAAAAATTTTCATGAAGCAAAAAATCAAAACAAAATAAAATAACAACAAGGTAGCCATCCTGAGCAGCAAAAGTATAAGTGCCATGTTTTGCCTTGAAAGAATAGGATGACTCTAGTAATTGTAAAAATGTTCCTTATCTGGGAAAATTTTAGGACAAAACATCAATAAGCCTTTTTCCATTGTTTTACTAAGAAAGATTCAAAGTGACTAGAGAAATGATCACAGAGAAAAGAAATTTTTGGAAGCAGCTTTCTGCTTCTCAAAAATTGCGTTTTGCTCCACTGATCCTGAAAAGTTTAGTTTAGGAAAAAATTGCCTATACAGCCCCATAGGTTCTGTATGCTTTAAGATAATTAACAAAGATAAACTTCTCCATAATATGAGTTATGTACTTGAACTCTTTGTTTTCTTCAGTTCTCTAGGACAGTGCTCCTCAACTCTACCACACATGAGAATCATCCCATCCCAGACCAATTCAGTCAGAATCTCAGAACCTATGGGGGTGGGTGTATTAGTCAGCCAAAAGGGGTGCTAATGCAAAATACCAGAAATATGTTGGTCTTTATAAAGGGTATTTATTTGGGGTAGAAGTCCACAGTTACCAGATCATAAAGCTTAAGTTACTTCCCTCACCAAAGTCCATTGCCAAATGTTGGAGCAAGACAGCTGCCGACGTTTGCCAGGGTTCAGGCTTCTTGGGTTCTTGTCTTCCTGGGGCTGCGTTTCTCTCCGGGCTCAGCACCTCTGTTTCCTCCACAAGGTCAGCTGTAGACTATGAGGCTCTCTAGGCTTTGCTTCTCTCCACAAGGCCAGCTGTAAACTCTCAGGCAAACGGCTTGTCTCTATCCCGGGGCCTTCTCTCCTTCCTCACGACCAAGCTTCTCCATCTGCTTGCCTCCCAGGCTCCAGCATCAAAACAACAACATCAGAACTATTCCTTCTGTCCTTTGCCTAGCCTTTTGTATTTGATTCCCTCACCCACCAAGGGGTGGGGCTCAACGCCCTACTGACATGGCCCAATCAAAGCCCCAATTATAACTTAATCATGCCCAGATGAACAGATCAGTTTACAAGCATAATCTAATATAGATTTTTGGAATTCTTAATTACATCAAACTGCCCAACAGCTACAGTGGGGAACAGGCTTACTGGGTTTGGTTTGGTTTTGCTTTAACTCTTACTGGATGATTTTAAAGTATAGCCAGGTTAAAGACCATTTGTGCAGAGTAATATGTGATGTACATAAGCAGGACTGCTTTCAAGAACTATTGCATCTTCTGACTTCTAGTCTGCTGCTCAAATTACCAGTCCATCTCAGAAAAGCTTCCTGATTTTTATATTATGTGCAACTTCTCAAATACAATAAATCTGAAAGGGACCTCTCTTGGGCTCCTTTGTAGAGGATACTTGAAATGCTCTAAGAAATGATGAAAATGAGTAATTGTGCTGTAACTAAAGAATTTAATTGTCAGTGACTTGTTTTTTCCCCCCCACCATTTAATTGGCTTATAGTGTAGTTATAAAACAGTCTTGATATTTTGTAAGCCTAAGAACACATTAGAATCTGTCAGACTCAGGATTTCAAATAGGACAGAAAAAAGCATATAGACTGGAAATAATTTAGAGTCACTAGTGAAGCTTTTTGCCAGATAAAGTGAAATCATATGGTGAGGTTCCCATTTATAAAGCTTTCTCCTAAGACACGTTCACAAATTGATGCCCAATTACATATTCACATTTTTCCATTTTGTACCTCAAGCATTTAGAGTGTTATTAAATTTTGCAGCCAGTTCTCTGAAAAACAACCTGAGAGTTTATTTATGTATTGTTTTTTACTAAAGGAGATTTCTGGCAACCTGAGCAGTCACCTTTTTACTCTTTTGGGAATTTACTTAAGAATGAGTAGGATTTTTGCTCACCTTATGCTTACCTCTGAGATGGATTCACCAAAGGTTTATTTCATCATTGTCTTTCAGGATGATGAGGATACATTGCTGAGAATGATAAATTAGCTTTAACATCAATTTGGGGCAAAAGAAGTGGGAAATGGGATTACAGAACAATTTCAAATCTGATGGAAATATTTTTGAAGTAGCAGCATGTACTCAACGTTAATGAAAAATCCAAACTGATTATTTTCCTAGTTTTTAATACTTCAATATCTCAGCTTAGAGAGAATAAATATCCAGAAGGATATAAGTTAACTTGTATGATATTAACTTTTAAAAATCTCTTTCTAGCTAAGGTATTAATGCACAAGACTCCCTTTTCTCGGTTGTCTCCTAGTAAATATATATAAACAAAGTGGTTTTCCATTTCAAATGGTAAGTGCATGCAGGTTATATTTATGCTTTTAATCTTTACACTGGGTTGCTTAATTGTAAGAACCTCAACAGGAAGCTCTGTGATAAAGATGCTCTTCTTTCTGATATGCTTCGGCATTATTCTTGGAAGAATTTTTTTTCCTGGTGGAGACTACAGCTTTGTGGCAGATCAGAACCTTGTCTGATATTTCCTTCTTTTCCTATCTCAGAAAAAAGGTCCTACATCTGACTTCATGAATCACCTGACCGTTTAAATTATTTTGATAAACTTTGTTTTTAACTTAAGTTAAACTAAACTAATCAAGGCGAATTGACAAGAAAATTCAAAATATTCTGTCTCTCTTGTGGACAAGTGACTCTTTGAGTTGTGAGGTTTAATAGTCACTTTAATTCAGACCATGTTTATGAGTGGCTAAAATGTCCCAGATTTTGTGCTAGGCATTACAGGGAAAGCAGTGTTTGTGCTGCCAGGGAATCATATATGAGAGAAGAAATAGTAAATAAATCACTATAATATAATGTTTTAAGTGCAGTGTACAGAGTGGGTTCTGGCCAGAGAGAAGAGGGCAAAAATCTGTTTAAAAAAATGGAGAGGGCTACATGAAGGAGGATTGCCTGTATCATCTGTTCAGTTATAAGCCACAGAAGCCAATTCAAGATAAAAAGCCAAATGAAAAAGAGAGAGAGAGAAATTTACTGGAAGGATGTGGGTTTCTGACAGAATTAGGGAGAAAGAAAAAAAAATCTGAAGAACCGGGCCTTGTAAAAGACCCAAACTGGGCATCTAGGTGTAGAAACTAAAGACCAGTCTTTCGAAGGAATCTCTGTGGGATGAATCAACTCCAAATATTTTCTGTCCTTGTGTCCCTTCTTTCAAGATTCCTAAGAAAGTCTGGCTGGTCCAGTGTGGACAGTACGAGTCAATCAGGAGTATGACTGGCAGTGCAGTCAAGGCTGTGTGTGTGGGGGGGGGTGGTGTGAGTAATTCCCAAAGGGATATCAAGGTGCTGTTATGAGATGAAGGTGGAGTGGATGCTGTCAAATAAAAACAACTGAAGTCTGCTCCAGGAAGGGATATTTAATCCTTACAATGTAACTAGGAGTCTCAAGTAGAAAATGGGAGAACATAAAATAAACAAAGAGTCATAAAGTAGTGTAGTGTGTTGTATAATGGCTTGAATTTTAGTATGGTGGAGACAAACTATATATGTGGACGTTTAGGTGGTAAGAAGTGATAGGAAAGAAGGAACACTGTCCATGTGACATGTGGAAAGATTAGGTCCCAATCTCATAGGGAATAAGGTTTTATTATTACTAATTTTTAAAATAATTTAAATCAGAAGAAAATAGGCAGTGTGAACAGAAAATTGGCAGAGAAAAAATTTAATTGACCAATATTCATATGGAAAAAATATTCAACCACTAGAAATCAAAGTAATTGAAAAATAAAGAATGTTCTACCTGTCAAATTAACAAAGATTAAAAACTAATTATACTTAGCATGTGAGAGGGAAAGCTGGAACAGAACTTTTACATATTGTAGATGAGAGTACAAATTGGTGCAAGTATAATTTTTCTAGAAAAGAAATTGACAACATATGTCAAGATCTTTAAAATTTTCCCCATATTCATACCCAAAATTCTACTTCTAGGATTTTGCTTTAAGGCAATTTATCATAGATGCAAACAGATATTAAGGTTCAAGTATCACAGTGTTTTTATAAAATTGAAATTTGGAAATTTCCTAGATTATCAAGAGTAAGAAAACAATCATATAATTATATATTCTAATTCAGACATTAAACCATTCTTTCATAGAGTGTATAATAACCAGAGGATGCTCATGATATATTAGCCCATGATATGTTAAAAGCAGAAAATATGTATGTATGTATGTATACACACACATATAACAGTATTATTCTGACTTGGTAAAGATAAAAACAAAACTACTGTATATGTACATGTATCTACCTACCTACCTACCATCTATCATTATTTATGTATCTATCCGACTGGAAGGAAATAAACCAAGGTATTAGGAATGAGAATGGTAGGTTTGTGGGATATTTTTAACTTCCTTCTATATGCTTTCTGTATTTTTCAAATTTGTAATGAATATACATTGCTTTTCTTTTTAATTTAAAATTAAGATGTTTGAAATGAAGATGTATTTTTAAAAAATGATAGGTTTGAGTCAAAAGTCAAGCAATATAGAGATCTAATAAAATTTGGCTTATCATCTCATTGTTTGACATAGCAAAGCATTTGAAACAAGCTAAATGCCCATCAGTGCTTAGAGCAGAGCCTTGAAAAGTAAATGCACATGAATACGAACTCTCTGTGTAGTTGTCTACCTATATGAGTATCTCATTTAGAGGGTACTTTATTTTTCAGAAAGATCAACGATGAAGGCTGTTTCAGAAAATTTTGCCATTTACATAACTGACAGAATTTTCTTTTGGATATATTTTCCATCTCTTTTAATCCAAAGTTTCTCTTGCTGTTAATATAAAACACCTTTGCCCTTGCTCTCTATCTAGAGAATATGAGGAAGAGATTCTTTCAGGGCTTTATTTTAATCCTTCATGGACAAGGAGCCTACTTTTAAATTACAGCACCATCTTCCTTCCTTTAGAGTCACGATTAAATCATGCAAATAACCTCAGAAATTAACAAAGAAAGTCCTCTACTCTGAGCATTTCCTTAAGAACAACTGACAGTATACCCTAAACACACTTTAAAAATACAACATTAATTTCTGACTATGTAAGGGATATCATTTATAAATGGCTCCTGTGTATGGTATGTACTGAAACTGAGATGAGGTCTAATAGCTAACACTGATGGAGCACATCTTAGGTGTCCAGCCCTATTCTAAATGCTTTACTGGGTTTATCTCACTGCATTTTCACAATAACTCTGTGAAGAAGATAACATTATTATCCCAGTTTTACAGGCAAAGAAACTGAGGCTCAGGGAAGTTAAGAACTTTGTCCAAGGTCACAGCGTGAGGGAATGATGAGGCCACAATTCTGTCCTTAGCAATCTGGCTGCAAAGCCTATCCTCGTAACCATTCTAATCTGCACTGCTCTATCACTAAAGTAGAAGAACACGCTTTAAATGACTGCATTTCTTGTAGAAAATAATTAATATGGGAAAAGAAGGACCTCATTACAGAAGAACTGGAGTAGGGGTAAGAAGACCTGCTTGATTAGCCACAGTGACCTTGTTTTCATCACTAAACTTCCTTGAGTTCATCTGCAAAATAGTCAAATTGGACTAGGTGATCGTTAAAGTCCATTTATGCTGCCTGAGTCTATAAATCACGTGTCTAAAATAACCTCTTGGGTTGCGTTCTGTATTTTTGAAAGTAGTATTAATATTAACACCCAGAACACTCTAGAAAGTTCTTAGTCTAGTATCAATTTGATAGCCTCCAAATGTGAATTGATGTTCCTCTTAGAATAGCAAACTGTTAGACTTATATGGCACTGTAAAGCTCATAAGTCCAAAAGCATCTTTATATTTATATATGTTTTGTTCTTATTCATTCATTCAATAAATACTTTTTGAACCTCAACTACTGTCACATGTCACATGTGCTGGGGCTACATACTTATTCAGGGCTTCTGCCACGGGCTTCTGGATGAGGAACTCTCTTCATCCTGCCCCTTCTCCTTGAGAGTGCTGACTGTGGCAAATTGCCTCCTTCCTTAAAGTAGAACACATTACTTTTTCTTTCCTTTTCAATCCCAGCTCTGACAACCATGGCAAAAGTAGGGAAAGAGAGGAGGAAGGGCAGCTTGTGTAATCAGGCCAATTAAAGGTAATTCATAATTCCATTTGGCTGGACAAGCTTCTATATTCCAGATCTCTTTATAGAGGGAATGAAATGTGCTTTAAATTGCTTTTGAAAATTACCATTGTCAAGTGGGGCAATTATAATATTATTCAGACACTCAGTATCTTGGAAAAGATCCAGATCTCTGCACCTGAAATGTTTCAGGAAAAATCAACTCACTGCTAAAAAACACTTTGCCTCAGGAAAACAGGGGTTTGGGGATTTAGGAATTTAACTGGTGTGAGGATCCATAGATAGGAGAGTTTGAGGAAAGCATTGGGCTGGAGTAAGCTGGACCAGGATGGAATCCCAGTGTTATCACTTACTAGGTGGAAAGTTTTGGCAAACTGCTTAAGGTCTCTGTATTAGTCAGGGTTCTCTTGGGAAACAGAATCAACAGGAGATATCTGTTAATAATATGAGATTTTATAAGAGTCTCTCACGTGACCATGGGGATGCACAGGTCCAGGTTCCACAGGCAGGCTGCAAGCCAGGGGCTCCAATGAAAAGTCCAGTGAAAGGTCCTTGATGAGTTTCTGGGAGAAGCTGGCTATCCAAAGACGAGCTGGGAAATTCTCTCTGAATGTTGAAATCACTTCCCCTTTTAAGGCATTCAACTGATTGGATAAAAGCGTCACCCATTGCTGATGCAACCTCCCTGATTGATGCAGATGTAATCAGCCATCCTTGCAGTAAACTCACTGGTGTTGAAGTCCATAAATGCTCCTGTATTACAATTAGCCCAGTGCTTGCTGGACCTAACACCTGGACACAATTACCTGGCTGCGTTGACACATTAACCTAACCATCACAGTCTCCAAGGCACAGTTTCCTAGTCCGTCCAAATGAGTTGGTGATACGTATGTCAGGGGATCGCCACAAGGATTAGATGAGATAATGTATTCAAAACATATGGCACAGTATCTGACATGTAATAGGCATTTGACAAGTGCTAGCAGGAAAGGTGAGAAAGGAGCTCTCATAAGCTGAAGTTCAGCCTAAAAACTGTGGAGAAGGCTAAGCGTCTTCAACTCCTTGACTGGTGCCAATTTTTACCACATCCTCCCCTTCTTCCAATATTTCGTCCAGATTTGTCTGGTCTGAAATAGGGTCACTTCAAGCTAACTTTGACTTCAGTTTAATTAAGAAATGCATAAACTTGAAAATAAGTCTGTTTTTCTCAACATGTGCTCCTTGAAACACCATTCCCAGGGAGAGGATGTGGCTCAAGAGATTGCGTGCCTGCTTCCACATGGGAGGTCCGGGTATGGTTTCTGGTGCCTCCTGGGAAAAGCAAACAAACAAACAAACAAAAACAAACAACAAGCCAAACAAATGAAAAAACCAACTCAGGGGAGCCGATGTGGCTCAGTGGTTGAGTGCCGGTTTCCCACATATGAGGGTCGTGGGTTCAATCCCCGGCCTCCGGTACCTCAAACAAACAAACAAACAAACACCATTCCCTTTAGAATCCAGAGGATAGATGCTAAATTGTCTATGTTCTTCACTGAGATTCACAGTGCATATTCACATGGGCAGGGTATGAAAAGTACTGCCCAGGATTTTGTTTAATTTGATGATTCTTAAACTTATTTGACTACAAAACTCTTATCCCATGACAGCTATTAATATTGTACGCAACACACTTTGGAGGTAATTTCTTGATGACTATTTGCAAAGAAAATTGCTCATATTTTAAAAATTAATTTTTTAATGTTGTACCAAAATATTTATTTTCTAAATGAAATTGATAATGGTGATAGCTAGAAGCACAGCAGGCTAATAGGAAGGCAAACTATTATAAATAGAACTTGCATCCTTCATTCAAGCAGCTGCTGAAATTTCACCTCCTCTAAGCTTTTTTTGGTCTAAATAAAATATCATAAATTCCCAGGACCCCATTCTGTCGTGATTATCATTTCATTTACTTTTTCAAGTACAATTCTAATCTAATTAGAGTTGCCTTTTGGCCCAGATGCCTTCAAAGAAACATAGCCAATAAGAGGTGATTACAGTCAATTCAAATATTTAGTCAGCATCTGAAGAAAAACACCAAATTGGAGAATATATTCTTAATATACAGAAAAAGACATATTTTTTTAAATCCTTTTTTTTTATTATGGAAAGCTTTAAACTTGTACAGATTAGACAGAATAGTATAATGAACATAACACCCAGTTTAACAACCATCTACTTCTGGCCAATCCTGTTTCATCCCTACCTCCATCCACCTCTCCTCCTCCCATCTTATTCTGAAGCAAATTTCAAACATCATTCAACTTTAGCCATAAATATTTCAGTTGCATATCTCTAAAAGAGAAGGATTCACTCTTTTTTAAAAACATAACAACTCTACTATTGTTATACTTAAACATTAACAATAATTTAATTGCTTCATAAATTTCTTAACAGTTGAACAGTTCATTTATTTGTTCAGAATAAGGCCCACTTACTATGATTTAGCAGATATGTCTAAACATTTTTAAAGTATAGTTTCCCTCTGCATCACTTTTTCCCCTCACATTGTGTTTGCTGAAGAGATGGCTGGGGTGACAACTCATCCTGGTTTGCCCAGGACTTTCCCTTTCTTAGTGTTGAAAGTCCCATGTCCTAAAAAATCCTTCAGTTCCCAGTAGTTGGTCCTATAGCGTTTCCCACGGACTGGATTTTGTTGGTTGCATCTCTATGGTGAACATGCTTCTCTTTCCTCTCTATTTCTGTATATTGGCAGTTGTATATAGAGTCTTGGTTAAATTCAGGTTCAATTTTTTTTCCCCCCAAGATGCTTTTAGATTGTAGGGCTGTGTAGGTTGTGTACTTTCATCAGGAAGCACTTAATAACTGGTAGTCTCTCTTTTTATGATGTCAGCAATTGTTGATAAAGAATGCCTAAATTAGCAAAATATCTTAAAAATCCTTTCCCAGCTTATTTCTTCCCCTGTTGCAGATGTTCCTGATTGCATACCTAACACTTCTTATTCTACTTTCTGTTCTTTTAAAACAGGAATCCGCCCCACACCTCACCACCATGGGCTTCAGGGGAGAGGAGCCTCATCCCAGCCCAGGGTGTGGGGGCAGAAGGATTTGGGTTGGTCTAAACCACATAGTGATCCAATTTACTTTGCCAAGAATGGTTGAAACATGGGTATGCAATGAAATTTGGGCCAATGAGATGTGAGAGGCAGTCTGCTGGGAAGCTTTTCCATATTGATGAAAAAGAATAGACATGGGAGGAAACAGAGCTGCTTCTGTGGGACACAAGGGAGGCAGGCTGAAAAAGCTGGTTAATCATAGGTTTAAACTGACATGGAAGACACAGAAGAGGGATGGAAGTCCTGGATGAGAGTATGGAATCTGAATTAACCAAGTTAGCCTCCTAACTTTGGAATTTCTGTCGATGTGTAAAGATAATTCTTTCCTTTTTTAAAAAGCCACATTTAGTTGAAATTTCTGTTACTGCTCTCAGAAGCTTCCTAAGCAACATACCCTTAAATTCTCTCTCCCACACATTCTTAACCCAAACCTTGCTTGTATTTCTCTTCACTCCTCCCAGACCTTTGCTACCCCTCCTGAATCCCCTCCTTTTCCTCTCAGTAGTTATTCTTTTCCTTTTCACTCTAAGTTTTCTAGCCCCTCCCTGTAATCCATCTTCTCCCATTTACCCCTATGGTTATAGGCAAAGGAAAAAGGCTGTGAATACTCACAGTCATTTTTGTCTGTCTTCATATGACATGTACTTTTATAAATTTTATTGCATCTAGTGGTTATGCCAATGTCTTTTGACTGAATGAGGAGTCTCTTCAGACAACAAAACCTATAGCCCCTTTCCCTGTTTCCTGGAAGAGCCCTTTGTAGCAGATGAGAAATGTGTCTGCTTCCTTTTTGGCAAAACAGAGTCTTCTCTTCACTTTAGAGTTCAAGGCAAAGTTAATGTGTTCTTTCTCATCCCATTGCAGCCTTTTGGAAAGAAGAAAGAGAAAGCAACTTTACATCATCTTGGTAGATAGATGTCAAAAGTCACACCTTCTTGCAAATAAAACTTTTGCTCTATTATTAAATTTCTGTTTAATCAATTATCTTTGATATGTCCCTCAGGGTTGGCTTTTATAACTAAGTACAGTAGAGGTAGGTAACCATATAAGTTATCATCCAAATCAGGACACTTATGTGAGTGAAAAGAGATAATTGGTCAACAGGTATAAGCCAGGATGGTCCGACACAAACTATCATGTATGGTTATTCTAATTAGAGTGCTGTGAAAGAATTCACAACTTCCCTCTCTAGAAATGAGTAAAAAGATGCTTAGAATGCGTCTCTGACAGACCTGGAGCAGTTAATGTCTGCTGCTAAGGTTTCCACTATAGATGCAAGAAAAAGAAGGTCCTCGCACTTTCTGTCTGGTTGTGGCAGCCGAAATTGAATGGGAGAATACAGGAAATTCTAAAAACATGGGGAAGGGGAAATAATCTTTGCAATCCAGAAATAAACTTAAAAACAGCAAAAAGCCTTTTTACTCAAAAAAAAAAAAAGATGCTCAGAAACACTTTAGGGGCATAGCAATTAGCTCTTAATCTGGTAACAGTATTCCCAGCATCCCAAACGCAGAAAATTGCAGTTCCCAGGAATATCAAACAGATCTTCAAAATACAGACCAGTTTAATAAAAATATTCATTAATTTTTAATGCCCTGGGAATAAATAAATAAATTTCCAATCAAAGGCAATTTTCAAATATCCACTTATCCAAGGGAGAGGATTTGTGATGGGGAGGTTTCAGGAGCCTATCTTTCTTGGCATTCTTCATGTTAGGGAGATCTGTGAGCAGTTGAGAAGTGATTGAGGAGTGACTTACAAGATACTTTGTTTAAACTGCATTAAGGGCACAGGGATGGCTTTCTATCCATGGCATCAAACAGTGGAAGTAGAGTGACAGCTTTTTCTAGAATCCAAATGAAAAATAGATCTGGGTGTTGCTAGCAGAATGTGAAATGACAGGCTGGGACACTGATGTTGTCATACAAATGGTGAAATACAACCAAGCTTCAAAATAGACCAAGTGGTTCTAGGAGTGCAAGTACAAAAGTGCAGTAACAATTCTTTATTATGGCTCTAGACCCACTAATATTTTTCAAACTTCAATCTGTCTAGTAAAACATTCGCTTACGTTTTTACGTCTCTTCATGCCTTCCTTATCTCTCTCAAATGACATTGCACCAAACTTTTTCTGTGGTTCCCTATGATATTAAATTTGGAGGAGATGTGTAGAGATCTACAGAAGAAAGTGAATTCCCCAAAAGGGTACCAGGAGAAAATAAAGCTTAATTACATAAAAGAGACATAAAGTATGTTGACAAGTGATTTTCTGTTCCAAGGCACCAAATGGAGCAAATAGCTGATCTGGTTGCTGTGTTGAATGGCCAGTTCCTTTGGTATTTTGGCTTTCTGACATCTCCTTGAGGTAGGGAGGTGAGGCTCAGATTCTTATTGCATTCTTTTAGCTGGTGTTAATTGTCTTGCTTGATGTCACATTTCTGTTAAGTGTTATGATCAGGGTCAAGACTCAAACACAGGTCTTCTGACTTCAAATCTCAAGCTCATTCATTGGAATGCCCCTGCAGTCTGACCCTGACAGATCTGTTGGAGGATCCCAGGACGTAGACTTCAGGTGGCAGAGATGAGGGCAGGACCCTGCCACGAGTGTGAAAGGAGTGGGGGAGCAGTAGGTTTGCTTGGTCTCCAAGTGCTGCCTCTGACATGTTGTCTCATGCCTCTGAAGAAAGGCAACCTGGCATTTGCCATGGTCTAAGAAGTCAATTTGATGTGATCAATCTTCATACCAAAAGGAAAAGCACTACCTGGAAAATTTCATACCTAGCTCAACACAAAATTATGCTTCCCAATGATGTTCACTACATCAGAACTACTCTGGTTTTATGGACCTAAACAAAATCTGTAGCTATTTTAGCCCAGTGATTCTCATCATAGGGACTCCTGCCCCCTAATAGTCTGAAGACAATATTGGTAGGAAGAGTTGAGGAAAGAAGGGTCCGTGAATAATTTAAATAATTTTAAAAGACTAGTAGAAATAACATGCTTACCCAGGACAATGCTACATAGATTAAATAAAACATGATTTTTTTGTACCTTTTGGCAGGAATTGTATGAATACTCTTATGAGAAGCCCTTAATGGTAGTTATGGATGTCTTGGATGAATAAAAAATGAGAAACAAATGATGACTTAATAGAAAATTGGGAGAATAATGAAACTTTTAAAACATGGTGTCCATACAGGAAAAAATAAAAGGTGTTCTTGATGGTGAAAAACATGAGAATAAGTGGATTAGCCCGTGACTGACTGTCTCAAGGGTGGGTGAGCCTGGCTGAGGGGCTGCAGTGCAGGACTCTCTTTGTTGTGAAAGTTCAGGGGCTTTTTCAGTTAAAGTTCAGAGACCAGTTAAGATTCCAAACTTTCCATTATCCTTTGTAGATCCTTACAAGATCCCAGTTGGTTCATGGATCCTCTTTAGGGTTTGGGTCATGCTAATCAGATGCACCAGCATCTGGGTTTTGTCCAGGTTTCCCAAAATGATTCTGGACCTTTTACTAGTTGATGGGTCTCTCTAGCTCCTCTGCCCTTGGTCAAGTCCAAGGTTTTTCTACACAGTGGCAGAAGTAGGCTCCCTATGAGTACTTGTGGGATCAGATTTCCTATCCTTTCTACCCTTCCGTGCATCTCATTTCTAAGTAGAGGGAGCTTAGTAGTTACTCAATATTCTACTTTTCACTCCAATTCCTGCTTCTGCCTTTGACTTGGGCTTCCCCAGGATGGATACTGGCACTCAAGCTAAGACTGTATTTTTTTATCTTTCCTGATCTTTATCGTCTGTCCCCTTACCCGGGTATTGGATATGGCTGTTGATTACTTGCAAGGTGGACACTGTGCTGCTGCTAATGCATCCTTGCCGATTGCTTGGTTGTAGGCCTTTTCACTCAACAAGCATATATGGGCTGTCTACTACATGCAGTGAGGGAACTTGTTTAAAAAATAAATTGGCCTCTAATATATCTTTTCAAATTTATCAGAAAAATTATCTTCAGGAACACTAGTCATTTTATGACTAGCAAAACAAATCTATAATGATACTGTGAGATAGCTGTTGAATTGCACATAATTAGTTGATCAGTTTAAACCTGAAAGAATAGGCTTTAAGTTGAACAATGAAAAGTCTAAAGTATTAAATGCCAAATAACACACATATTCTGACAAAGTGAACAGCCCACACATATTCTATCAAACTTGTAAATGGTGATTCATTCCTGTTGCTTGTCAGGGAGTATATTTTGCTATTATGATCATATTTATCCTGGAACTTTGGTTTATTAAGTAGATAACTTGTACAAAAGCAGTATTATTGCTCAAATAGCAGTTACCTATTAACAAATCTTACTGCCATCTTTAGATTTCTGCAAAGGAACAGACTTGGAAGGAAAGCACCACTGTGCAATGTGATTTCTGTGCTGTGAGCATGATGTGAGACTGGGAGAAAAAAAAGCTTTATAAATTTCTAAATGGAATTTATTCAACTACAAAATTAACACTCCCTCCCCTCACCCCCACATTTGCCCACACACAGCCTCCTGAAGTAATTTAATTGAGATTAAGTGTAAAAGAAACCCAAGAAAACGTCAAGCATACAAATGTTAAAAGAAAGAGAAAGCAAACCGTGGAAGTTGCCTCATGGGAATTATGAATTGAAGCAAGAGTCTTGTTCTTGTACAGATGAAGCTTCAAGTTCATCCTAGCAGGCTTTAAAGTGTTGATGCAGTCTTTAAAACACTGTTTTAAAAGATGAGGTTATTTAAAGTAAAGTAGTCTCTATTTCTCAAGATAACCACAATTACTAATATTCATTTAGTTTTGAACTTACTGACATCGAATTAGTGTTCCTGAACATTTTGCTCTGCAAACTGGGGTTCTGGGATGACTAAAAAATGGGCTCTCCAAATAGGGGTCTTCAAATCCTGGAGTGTGCCCTCCTCTGGATGGCGCAGAGGAAAACAGGATCTGGAGCTGGGCCTGTGGGCTGGCTCACGTTGCTCAGCAGGGAGGAGGGAGCGGCCATCTAGAACAGAGAGAGAGGAGCCTTGGGTGACAGTGAGAGAGCCCAGGCGGGTCGCACTTACGGGAGAAGAGTTGGGTAACCTTAGTCTTGACTCTCCTCCTCTCCAGCTCTTAGATTACCCTGCAACTTCTAGCAAGACTGCTGAAGAATCAAGATTTTATTTTATTGTTCGTATTTGTTTATTCACATTTCAACACTTAAGTATCACCTTTTCATCCTGTTCACATTTCCACAAAATAAAATCAATGCTGGATACTGGGTATTTAAGAAATATTTGTTAATTTGATTTAAGTATCAGAAGTAGCAGATTATACATTAAGGGAAACTTTTCTAAAATAATAGTGAGTAACTGAGAAAGAGGAAACATTTCAAATGCAAAGCCTGGCCTGAAAATTTTGTTTAGCTGTCATGGCAATGCCTTTTAAAAATTAATAATTGAAAAGAAGGAAGATATTGGCTGGCTTCATATTTCACTTCCTAACTGTGGGTCAGGGTCAGTTGTATGAGGCCACAGTGAAAGATGAGAGTGGAAATATTTTAGGGCCAGATTGAAGGGCCAGGCATGCTCTGACTTGAAGGCAGTTGGGAGCTGCGGAGGGCATTTAATAGGAGAGTACAGGATCAGATCTAAGGAGATGTAAATGGTGGCAGAGTGGAGGGGAGGTTTCAGTGGGGAGACACTAGATGCAGAAAGATGGAGAAATTTTTCTGGTGATTCAGGTGAGAGCTGATTAGGATTTGCAGACTTGGAATAAAAAAATGACCAGAATGTTCCAGTCCTTCATGTCTTCATCATTGGGTGGAGTTTTAAGTACACAGATGCAAAAATATTTGATTACTGTAGGTTGAATGGAGGAAAATCCCTTAAGAAAAACAGATAAATAAGGAGTAAGGGATTGTTTCTCCCTCTTTATGGGCTTAAATCAAATCAATATACAGTTTTGGAACATTGACATTGCCAGCTCCCCTTTGCAACATTTCTGAAAGCCAATCCTTTTCTTCAAACCTTTCAAATCTCAAAAACTGGAACTTGATCTATCTCCTGTTTTGTGGGCTCCATATTTTACTGCCTTGAGTTATTTGCTCTCAGAACCTTAAGCTCCTACTTGCTTATTTGGGTAGTATCCCCTGAATTATAAAGTAAACACTAAGAAGATATTGAATTAAATATCAATGAATTAAAACATTGTTCTTAGTGGGCCTCAGATTAATTCTTTTGGAAATGTAAATTACTTCTTAGACAGTAAGAGGGTTTTCCAGTAAGAAAAGCTGAAACTATTATTGTATTATAAACTTTTCCCTAAAGTATCATGAAACCAAGATGGAAAACAAAGGGCTATTTTTTAACTTTAAAAATTGAGCAAAATTATAGGTAAGTCAAGCATTTGAAAAATTTCTACTACCTTCATTAACTTTCTAAATGATATAGCTAAATGATATAGCCTCTCCCCTATTGTTTGTCAAAGCAAGAAAAAATGGTATAATCTAGAAGTTAGTCCTTTATCTACTCCACCTCACAGCTGCCCCCTTAAGCTCCCTGGTAGCTGTGTGTGTATGAGGAGACTGGTACCGCATCCTCCCTTGGTAAGGAATTGTGCCTGAAAGACAGCGTAACAACAGGTAGAATGTACTGAAGAAACATAGTAAACTACAGAAACACACATATGGGTGTGTGTGTGCAATTCAAGAATTACTTGTTGCCCGCCAGGCTGGGGGTTGTAGTCCCGCGCGGGGCCGTCCGGCGCTCCAGCGTGTTCCTGGCCCAGGTGCCGGCGCAGGCTCGGTGCAGCTGGTTCCCAGGTGCTTCCCGCAGGTTTTTGGGACTGTAATCATGCGGCTCGTGGTCTCGGCATTCACAGCTATAAATTTCCGTCTGAGTGTCGCCTTCGCTGCATCCTCCTCGTTCATCTGCTTGTTTCTAAGACTATATATTACCGAATTCAAGAATGGAGGGACTATAGAACAGAACACCGAGGTGATCATGTCCTGAATTGTGGAGTGAACTGAACAATCCATTTCTAAGGCCAATTCAGCAGTTCAGACGTCATTCTCACTCTTTGACTGAGGGCAACGTCTGGTGCTCTTGGATTGTGAATGAATGCCTGATTGATGCCACATGCAGATATAAACAGTTGTCCTCTAATAAGTTTTTCCATGATTCTGCATTCATGTTTTGAATCATTTCAGTCTACATCTTCTGCCTAGGATCACAGTCTCACCCATATATATTTTTTTCCCCTTATTTTAAGGATATTTTGTAGCTGAACTGTTTTGTTCATTATAATAGTTGATTGGTTGTACAATAAACTAGAAAAAGTGCATTTATTACTAAAATAAAATTACATATACAGAGAGAAACAAACACTACAAGATACAATAGATAGATGGGATAAATTGATAGGAAGAAAGAAAGATAGAGAGATAGATGATAGATAGATAGATATGTAGATATGGTAGGTAGATATACTAATGGTAATGTTTTGGTAGGTAGCTTTATATGCTTAGAATATTTGGCCTTAAGCTGAGCATGAAATGAAATTTTATTATTCTAAATGAATGCAATTATTATTTTAAAATCGGTAATACAGCAAATAAGAAAGGAGGACAAATGATAAACATGCAAAAATCTGAAACCCGTAGGTAATTTTTACGGGCTATTTTCAAGTTTATATAAAATTAGAAAGATATATTTTAGGAGGTACAGTTAATTTTGTAACTAATATTTGTGTAATCATTAGGTATATATTCAAATTAGGATATTCATACATAGATCCGGTTGTTTCATATTTATTTGCTCAAGTCATAATCTCTTCTACTTGAGAAATATTGTCATGGACCTTACTAATCAATTAGTGCATACATAGCTGTGGATGACAAGATTACTTTGAAAAGATGGCCATTTCTCTGTTATCAAGCCAATGTTTTAGAATATTCTCTTTTCATGTTGAACTTCAGAAAATAGAAGTATTTTCTCAATTTTCTAATATTCCTATCTTATATATTTATTGTAAAATTGCATTGTCCAGTATTTTCAAATGACCTTCTTAAGTTACCAATTTGTCAAATGATTATATACTTTTCAAAGAAAACTAATTTAATGTGCTTTATTATTGTGGCATTGTACAATGCATTCATTTAAATTGATATGTTTTTTAATATTTTTTTTTCTTTCAAAACTATTGTTCCCCTGGTTTACAATAAGACTGAGGAAACTATTTTAAAATGTCACATTTTTCTGAGGGGAAACATGGCTTTATTCTACCTGTTTTGTTACATAGAATTCTCACTTTTGATACTTTAAAATGGCATCATAAGGAATTCGCTGTTTATCCATTTGAAAATCACAGAAATTATTTTATAAATATATAGTGTATTTTACATAGTTCTTTAAAATGTTATTTATTTTTTACAAATTGTAAATCTTCTCATTTCATTAAACAGTTATACATATAAGAAAGATAAATATATTAATTTTTAACTTGAGCATTGTACTTGAAAATTTTTCTACAATTATTTTATTATATATCATATCACATCATCTATCCATCATGCCTTCCATCAAGGCAATTGTTTATTTTGCTTTTTTTAAAATTTTGCATATAAAAGTAAGCTGCAAACATGAGTAATCTTCATAATCACTTCAGGATATATATGTAATAAAATGAAGTTTATTTTTTGAAAAAAAAAGAAAAAAGAGAATTGTTGAGAACATTTTGTTGTGTCAGATATTGTGTCCTGTTTCAGAATGATAGGGAAATGAATAAAATATTGACTCTGAAATCCAGGAGTTCACTCTCTATCCATAGTTTTGACTTTGGATCTTATAAATTCCATGAGCTGATAGCCTTGTCTAGCTCTCATGGTGAATTGATAAGCATTAGGGCAGTAATGAAATCAACTTCCCTTTGTAGACTTGGCCTGCCAGAGAGATTATTAGTAAGGCAAACAGCTGCCCTCTAAGGCCAATCCAAAAGGTATTGGTGCTTTGAGCTCTGGCAGTACTCTACTTGGTATCTGCATTTCTGTAGAATCAGTTTAGGCCAGGCTCTGATTTGGTAATGAATATGGATGCTATAATATAGTTGTAAGTTGAAAATACAACTTGGTTTCATATGTAATCATATTACAGTTGATTTAAGTAAGTGAAGACAAGAATTTAAAGCAATGGTCCATCTTCTGAACTTTTCCTTTAAAAGGAAAGAAAAAAGAAAGAAGATGGGGAAAATCTACCAATGTTTCTTTAAACAAACACAAGTTGCATGCCTATTAAATAATGCATTGCACTTTAAAGTAGATATCTGTATTTCTTGTCCTGGTTAATATGTGATGTTTTCTATGTATTTCTTAGATATATAGACTATGTTATTTATTAATTCATTCTTTCATTTATTCAACATATATTGCATGAGCAACCAGTATACAGTAGACCTTGTGCTGGACATTCAGTAATATCAACCTAATGCTCTTAAGAACCCAGGAATATTTTTAGGGATAGATTTCAAGTTTTATTAAATTTCAAAAAAAAAAAAAAAGAGGAACACTGAGAATTCTGGCTGAAAGGAAGGTTAATGATAGCAATTTTCCTGAAGAATTTTATAAAATTTTTGTGAGCACATTATTTTGGGCATTTAGCATCTTGGTAGCAGAGCCTTGATTTTCCTCTGGAGAGCTACCCTATCTCTCATTCTTAATCTTTGTCGATTCCACCCCAACCTCTCAAAATAGGTATATGATTCAGGCTGGGCTTATCAAGGATTAATTTTCTTTGGTCACAAGGATTGGTTCAGCAAAGACCAGGTGACCCAATTTGGGATAATGCCAAGCTCAGATTTTCGGGCATCCAGGGAAAAGAAACTCTCTCTACACTGTTAAACTTTCACTTTGAATGATGAAGGTCGGGAGCTATCATGGTGCTTGAGAATGAAGCCCACTGGGAGGAGAGCAGAGATAAAAAAAAACGGACAGGGATGGATTTTTATAACTGAATTCAAGCTAAAATGCAATCCTGACTGAAACTAGGTCTACCCCAGTACTTTTTATTATATGGACAAATTTTCTTTTTCTACTTATGACAGATCCAGTTGGTATCTGTTCACTTGTAACAGAAGGAATCTTTAAAATATATTTTGGAAACATTTATTAAGGTGTCTACTTTGTGCCTAGCTCCTGTGCCAAGTGACAGAAGGATACACAGATAGGTTATTGTCTCTGTCATCAAGGTATTTACAACCTATTCAAGGTTATAAATACTGATAAAATGAACTATAATAATAAAAGTGCTGTATTAGTTGAATGTGAAAAGAGTTGTGAAAGCATGATAAAGTAATAGTTATTTGTTTGGCAAAGTGAAAGAGTGGCAGAGAGAAAAATGGTAGGGTGAAAGAAATTCCAGGAAGATTTCATTGAAATGATAATTTAGTTAGGTCTTGTAAAATAAGTAGTTTGGCAAATGGGAAAAGTAGGCAAGAACATTCTAGAATGAGGGAATGATAATGAACAGAGGCAAAGATATGAAACTTCATTGTGTATGGGAATGAATACTCTATTTCAGTGAAGATATAAGAGATAAGGAGAAAAGAGTGCTAGAAGAGGAATCTAGAAAAGTATGTTGGGACCAGATTGTGAAGAGCTTTGAATTCCAGGTCCCTAGGCAGTAGGAATCTGAGGAAAAGCTACAAGGGTAGCTTGGACTAGGGTGAAGGCAAGGGGTGGGCAGTGATGATGAAGGGAAACAGACAATGTTGAGAGCTACTTAGCTGGTAAAATTAATGGGACACAGTGGTGTTTTGGGTATGGGACATGATCCATAGGCTTTTTTTTTAAAGATTTATTTTATTTATTTATCCCCCACCCCACCCCCCATTGTCTGCTCTCTGTGTCTATTTGCCGTGTGCTCTCTGTGAATGCTCATCTTCTCTTTAGGAGGCACTGGGAACCGAACCTGGGACCTCTCATGTGGGAGAGAGGTGCTGAATCGAGAGGTGCTGAATCGCTTGAGCCACCTCAGCTCCCTGCTTTGTTGTCTCTTTCATTGTGTTTCTTCTTTGTGTCTCTTGTTGCATCAGCTCACCGCACCAGTCTGTTGCACCAGCTCACTGTCTTGCTTATCTTCTCCAGGAGGCACTAGGAACCCAACCTGGGACCTCCCATGTGGTAGGCGGAACTCAGTCGCTTAAGCCACATCTGCTTCCTGACCCCTGGGCTTTTGAGTTCAGCCCTATTTGAAAAGTGGTGGCTTCACCAAGATACCACATTCCTTTAGGAAGAGGCATAATGTCTTAAGGGGGAGGCTGGGAAGTTAATTGTGAGTTCTGCCTTGGACATATGATATTTGAGGTGCTTTTGAGACATCTAGGTTAAAAGCAGAAGCCTATTAAGTTGAGTAGGCAGTTGGATATGCATAGATCTAGGACTCAGAGGAATAATCTAGATTAGAAGTATAAATTTGGGAGCTCTAGACATGTAGGTGGTAATTTAATCCAGTGCTGTGGATAAGATTTCCTAGAAAGAGAAGAGAGTAAGATAGCGATTCCTAGGATCAATTAATTAAACTTTTCCTCCCCGAGACAGTGTTGAGAAGGCTGGTTCTGTGTCTGAGATGTTAGCCAGATTGATGGCCTGCTTCATGAGGACATCCTCTCATTAGTGATCCAGGTTTCCAGAAAGATCTTCTAGGGAGTGGGGCAGCTGACCCAGACTATCTCAGAGCCAGTCAAGAGATCTCCCAAAGGTGTGTAAGGGAGCCACAGAAAGAATGCCCGAGAAATACTATTGGGAGTTCTTTCTAACTGATGACAACAGAGAAAGATCTGAGAAGAACAGTAAGTGTGGGAGTCTTTGTAGAACTAAAAAACAAAAATAAAAATAGAACATGTGCATATGTTTGTGAATAGAAATGAAAAAACAAAACAACAACCAAAAAAAAAAAAAAACTAAACTAAAACTAAGGCTAACCCAAGGCATAGGCTTCCTGTGTAAAGCTGGGATCTCCAACAAGTTCATGATCCTTATTCACTCTGCAGGCTTTGGCCATGATGGAAATGATTGAAAGGGAGGCACATTAGTTCATAAACATTTGAAATGGTCACGGAGGACCAGCCCTAGCCAGCTGCTTCTCCTCCAGCTTCCTTTCTACTTTGGGAAATCACCTAATTCTAGATTATTCTCTCTCTTAAATTACTACAAAACACAAAATATTGACAACCCTAATCTAAAGATCTATTTAGATACCATAGGTAAGACAACCATTAGCCATATATCCTCTTTTTGTTTTTATGAGTGTTAGGTATTCATTCTAGGAAAATTAGTAAATACATAAAAAGGTAGTTAAAAATTCACTATCTTAATAGCTAGTTACATAATTCCCTTAGGGAAGGAAGTGTCCTTTTAGGAAATAAATTGCTTTTCTAGTGTTTAAAAATCTTTCTCCATGCCTGTAAATTTGACCCAAAGAAGCCATGTATGAATTTTGGAAAGAAATAGAGGAAAGGGATGAAATATAAGAAAACATGCATAAGATTGTGGTGGATGATTCATAAACTGACCAAATTCAGTAGAAACAGTAACTCATTGTCAGAGGCAAAGTAAGTCAGGCTTACCGTGAACTCATGAAGTTTAAGCTTCAGGGTCCTTCACTTGCGGATCCTTCCAAGTCCTAGGAGGGACTCTATCAATGTGTTCACATGGTCAAATTATTTTGTAAAGTTAGCAATAGTAAGATATTTTAATGGCATTCAGTTAAGACATCATTCTCTGTCTATTCCAAGTCCTTGTCCATCACATTTCCCCATGGATCAGGTGTTGCTGGAGTTGCCATGGGCATTTTGAGCAGAGGTTTAGTTGGGATGCATTGAGTTTAGGTTTCGTAGAATATGTATTTACTGGTTTGCGGTCCCTTTTGTGTAGAGTCAAGCCTTCCCCTTCACCTCTTTGGCATTAGATACCCCACTGTAGTAATAAAACAAACAACAAAAGTACTGTTTGTTGTTAGACCAAATTTTAAGCTCCCTCAATCTTCAAGATTGTCTGTTAAGAAAGTCTTAAATTTACTAGGCAACAATTCTGTGTTTTAGTTGTATAGACACAACTGATAGCTTTGATCAAGGCTTTTACATTTATAATATTCATTTTAGGATACTATTACATTAATTAAATATTAATGCTCTAGTCATATTTTTCATAGCCTTCTCTGTTTTAAACTCCACTGGAGAATATTGCTAGAAATTAAAAAACAGCATGGTTTATTATCCATGTCATTGGAGTTGCATTTTGATGATGAATTATTTTTGGAAAATGAGAAAAAAGATATATAAGTAAAAGAATCCCCTCTGGTCTTGTGTGTTTCTCTGAATAGCAATTTTATATTTCCTCACTATTTTTTCCTGAGCTTATCACATATCTTCCACAAGCATCGATAAAATACTAAGATATACTCTTAAATATTGGAGATACTTTCTGATGAGCTTCTAATGAGATTTTAAAAAAACACTGTATGTGGCATAAAAATGCTCACACAAAAATAGTTTGAAAAAAAACTTAGTTTTTAATGTTTGTAATTTTAATATGTATAATTTTAATGTGTGTACTTTTAATATGTCTAATGTGTAAAATATGTTATTTCTTATATTCTTTAATTATGACAATAGGGTACATTGGGAGGTAAATTTAATGACCTTTCTGGATAGGGAGACAAAGGTAAGTGAGTTCTTGGCACATTGCAAGGATGGGAGGATCTTGGTTACTATTAAAATAATCCAGAGATGGTGAGGGACTGCCAGTGCTGGGCTAGAGGGAATCAAGAGTATGAGAATGGAGGTTCCAGAAGCTGAATCACCATGACTTGCTCATGTAGTCATATAGGTAGCAATCAAAGGTGGCTCTAATGGCTTGAAATTGAGTAATTGGGACATTGATGGTTCTTGATAAATATAGGGAATTTTAGAGGAGGAAGCCCTTTTCCTTGGGAGGGGAAGGGGACTGAGATGATCAACTTGGTTTTGAGTGCCCACCTTGAGGTAGGATAAGGATCTTGTCTTAGTTTGCCTGAGCTACTATCACAAATACTGCACAAAATTTTGGCTTAAATAATGGAAATTTATTGGCTCACAGTTTTGAGGCTAGGAGAAGTCCAAAATCTAAATATCAACAAGGCTTGCTTTTTCTCTGAATACTGCAGCATTCTGGTGCTGGTCGCAGGCAATCCTTGGGGTTCCTTGGCTTTTCTGCCAAATGGCGATGTTCTCTCCTTTCACTTCCAGGTTCCCGCTGACTTTCTCCTTCTTGTGGTCTTCTCCTTATGAAGACTCCAATAATCCAGATTAAGACCCACCTTGGTTCAGTTGTCCACACCTTAATTAAAAATAACATCTTCAAAAGGTCCTGCTTACAATTGGTTCACCTTCATAGGGATGCAGATTAAGATTAAGAACATGTCTAAGTCAGGGTAGGGACTTGGGCACTCATTCATTTAATATGACTGAATTCAGAGTTCAGTTCAATCTGGGACCAGCAATACTAATGTTAAACCATAAGACAGAGGAAGCAAACATTTTCAGAGCTCAAGTTGGTAGGTTACGATCAGAGATCTTGAAACTTGTTTCTGGAAGGTAGCAGAGGTAACCTAGAGTAGGTGGAGTTAGGGACATAGAGAGTGATGTCAGCTTGCCAAAATAAGTAATCAGTGGCTGAAGAAATTAGCAATGGGCCAAAGTTAAAGAGTGGGGCAGGTGAAGCAAGTAAGCAGAAGGAGGAATTTTTTTCAACTGTCTTCAGGTAGTACCTGAAATTCAATGTCTTCTCTAGCTGACTCTTGCTCACAGATTAATTCTTATATGCCCAACCCACCTTATTTTTCAGACTTCTTATATTGTGAGAATAAATAAATCCAAGAGTGAGATTGTAGAAAGAGAAGGCGAAAAAGCTCAAGACCACACCTGGGAATGCAACTTGAATAGGGAGCGTCAGAAATGCAAAATGAGAATAATAGGATTGTAGAGTACATGGAAGTCAAAGGTTTAATATCTATCTGGTGATCAAGTGTTATACGCTGCAGAAAGGCTGGGGACTTAGAAAAGCTGCTGGATTTTGCGATCTGGTGATTGGGAGGCCATTGACAAGCTTTGAATCAGTCATTCCTGTATACTGTAGATTGTGTGCCAAATGACAAGGATTGAGGACATGAAGACAAGCAAATGTAGATCACACAGCGAAGATGGAGACAGCAATGCCAAGTGAAGGAGAGTATATTCCTCTTTGAGGCGGGAGAAGATCATCAAGACCCAAAAGACGGAATCAGTGATGGTAGAGAGGAAGGGCCCCAAATTCCCTCAGAAAGGACAGGCATCTAAAACCAAAGGAAAGGGCTTAGCTCCACAAATAAACTCTGCCTTTTCCCTTGGGCCTGCACAAAAGGATAATGCTGAGGGAAGACTGATGTTGAAATAGCAGTTAACATACATTGAGAGTATAAGGTCTTTAGTCCTAAAGTTCACTGCAATTAGAATACAAACAAATGAAAAATCTGGTTAAACTTTATACAAAAATAACATGTCAACTCAAATAGAAATATAATATTTCATAGGGCTTTTTGCAAAGAAGCATTTTTCTACTTCTTAGATTTCAAAATGGGGCTTGGCTGTCGTGTTCTACTTTAAGAACAAGGCATTAATTTTTTTTCCTTTTCAGGAAGAAACTAGATAAATGAGATGGTGAAAGGAAGGATCCTGTTACTAACTGGAAGATATAGTGTGGATATATTTCAAATTTAAAGAAAAAGTGATGTATTTCTTATTAGAAAATAGTCTAAGAGGAATTTTTTGTTCATATATTGATTGTGATATAATAGGAATTTTTCTAGCATCAAGTGTTGATAGCCTGAATAAACAACTACATAGTGTAATTTCCTGCATTTATACCTGTACTTGGTAAGTTGAGAATCATAATGATCTTAATAGCTAAAAATCAAGAGTGCCTGGATCAAACTGTAGTTCAAACTGACATCTTACAGGAGCTATGAGTTACAAAAAAGGATGGAACAAATGGGCAGCATGCAATATGTAGATCAACCTGATTATAAAAATAATCTTGGGGACTGGGTATAGCTCAGTGGTTTGAGCTCCCACTTACCACGTACAAGGTCCCAGGTTCAATCCCGGGTGCCTCCTTTATAATAACCTTGGCAGATTTATATAAGTAGATATCTTTGTAAGAGTTCTTCACACTATGAGAGGGAGTAGGCCAAATTTACTCAACCATAATATTTATTCATCTGAGACAAAGCACCCATAGCTTACAGACCTATTGAACCATATCAAACAGATGACGATTGCTGTTTATCGAGTAAGATTCATTATTGCATTAAAAAAAGGAAAATGGTTAATATTCTTTGTATATAAAGAGTGCTTCCTAAGCAATAAGAAATAGATTAATACCCCAATAAAAAGAAACTAAAGACATAAATAGGCAATACTAAAAAATACAGATAACCAACAAACTATGAAAAGTGTTTGACTTAACTAGTAATCAAACAAATGTAAGTTAATGCAAAAACAAGTACTGATTTCATTTTTTAAGGCAAATCATAATGCTCAATATTATGTAAGTGGGGTAAATATGGATACTCTTATTACTGTGGGAGTATCAATTGGGAGAGCCTTTTTGGAGGATGACTTAGTAGTAACTATTAAGGTATTTTTTTGCATGCACATATTCCTCAACCTTAAAATTTCACTTAAAAGAATCTGTCCAAAAGACATTTTGCTGGGATGCACAAGGTATATACTTATAGGAAAGTTCATGGCAGGTTTATTTGTAATAGGAAAAAATTGGAAACAATCTAAATGTCCATTAATGGGTAGATTCACCTCCTAGAATATTCTGCACAGATTAGAAAGTATGAAGAAGATCTCTTTGAACCGACATATAACGATTTCCAAGATATATTGTCAAGCGAAAAAGAAGTTGTAGAACATAGCTTATAGTATGATCTCACTTATAGTTATGAATACTCCTAAAACTAGATATTTTATGTATGTTGTACGTTAAAAAAAGAGTCCAGAAGAATACCCCATAAATCCTAAAGTGGTTGTTTCTTGGGAGTAACAGGGCAGAAAAGGAAGGGAAGCTGTAATTATTTTACTCTTTGCACGTCTAGGCTGATTTTTTAAACAAAAAGAAAAACTTTGGGTATTAGTAAGGGCTATTAAAAATTGTGTGTATACATCAATGAATTAAGAATAGTAAAGCACAGAATATTCCCTGATACAGAAGAGCTATCTGTGTTGAATAAAATAAATAAATCCAAACATTAGGGCTTTATTCTAAGAAAATAATCATGATATACACAAGGATTTAATTCCAAAGATGTTTAACTCCAATATTGTTAACTATTGCTGGAACCTAAATGTCCAACAGTGGATAACTGACGAGGTAAACTCATTAATGAGTGGGGTTTTAATGGTAATTTTTAACAACTGTATTGAGGTATATTTTACATATCTAAACTTTGCCACTTTTAATGGGCAGTGGGGGCCCATTCCCTGGGAGGAGGCCCAGCTGTCACCTGGCTTCCTCCAGGCCACTGGTAGACTCTTGGGGCATGGGGGTGGGGACAATACATACCTATTGTGTTTCAAGTATCTTAAACTGGAATGTAAATAGATTCAGTGGTCAAACTGCCACTCACAACATTTAAGTACAATCTAAATTTTAGATGGTTTATGTAAAAAATTAAAAGCAATATTTGTTATTTTGCTGTAAACCAAGTTAGAAGCTCTTCAGACATTTCTTAAATATTAATGAGCTTTGGGGTAGTTTCTTCCTTCAAACTGAATGTAGTTCATCAATTAGTGTACCTTACTTGTTTTAGTTTCCTAAACTGCTCAAGCAAATACCATACAATGGGTAGATTTTAAACAATGGGAATTTATTAGCTTATGGTTTTGAGACTAAAAGAAAGTTCAGATCAAGTTGTCAGCAAAGCGATGCTTTCTCCCTGAAGACTGTGGCATTCTGGAGCTGGGCTGCCAGCAATCCTTGGCTCCTCTGTCACATGGCAAGGCACATGGCGGCACCTCCTGGTCTCTCCATTCTCTTCTAAGTGCCACTGATGCCCAGCCTCTTGCTTCCCATGGCTTTTTCTGTCTGAAGTTCATTCTGTTATAAAGGACTCCAGTAATAGGATTAAGTCCCATCCTGGTTGAGGTAGGGCACATTTTAACTGAAGTAATGTCATCAAAAGGTTTACACTCATAGTATGGATTAAATTTAAGAACATGTTTTTTTCTGGGGTACATACATCTTTAAATCACCATATGTGTTTAAGCAATTTTTATAACCTTTTTCAGATTTTTGGTGCTTGTATGCTAAATCACATTAAGCATGTATATTTTGACATTTAAAATACTTCTCTCAATTTTGTAAATGAAAAGAATAGTTATTTTATAGTTTTAGGTATTGTGAAATAAATGCTGCATTAAAAAAATAATGGGAAAAAGAGGAGAGGCATATAACTGCCCCCTCCTCTAAGAAGAAAAACCGAACTAAGAGTGGTGAGGGTACATCAACAGGAGGAGGAAAGTCTGTAGAAGTTCGCATTTTTTAATGTTTTCTTCCAGAGTTTGGACCAGTGAGATCTCTTCTCCATCGTCTTACCCCTTCTTCTGTCTCCTAAAAATAAAGCTTCACTTTTTCCTTTATTTTACCATCTTGTTCTCCCTCATTTTTGTGAATGAGCACCCTGCTCCCCCCTCCATTCTTTTTAGGATGTTAATTCTTAAAATGAACAATTTTTAAAAGTATGTAACTGTATTATCTATTCCATGCCAATTTTTTGGAAACAAAGTCAGTACTTTATGTTTCTGTGTTATCTTTTGGAGAAGGTTTTCTTAGAAGAGACCACAGCACTTAGACAAAAAGGCATGCTTTAGCCAAGGGGATATGCTTTGGTATTAACTGACAAGATTCATTTATAATTCTGATTCTTTAAATAAAAGCCCTGCTTATTGTGTTTACTGAATTTACATAGAAAAAATTGCATAGTAATTTTCTTTGGAGGAAATTTAGAAAATTCCAAACTCTTTAGAAATCTCCAAACTTTTTAGAAAACTTCAAACTCATTTCTTACTATTGCTAAAAGAAAAACTTTTCATGCACTTTAGGATCTCACAGCTTTAGCAAGCAATTCATGAATCAGGCAGCATCCCATTTAGAAAGCAGAAGGGAACTCTAACAAGGGAGTGCAAAGCGAAGCTCATATAGAAGAAATGCAGAATCGAGTGAGGAAATGTTCTGATTGGCTGACTTTAACTTTCCACACTTTCCATTCCACCTAGGGGGCCTTACAAAGTAGGGAGTGTTGATTAGTATGGTATGCTTGTCCACTCTGATAAGCTGTCTCTATTGGACCAAAATTAGTTTTATCAGCAGGTGTTGCTTATCTGCAGTTCTAGAGGGTGCTTCCCATTTTCTCACAAAGCCCTGCGGTTCAGTTGCTTTGTCATCTGGAAAAGCCCTCCTCCAAAAGGGGTCCCTTGCCAGCAAAGTCCAATGCGGGGGCCATTTTATTTTACGCAACACTATTTTTAATAGTCTATTCCTGAAAGTCTCTGAAAGCATTACGTTATTTGAAACTAATGTGACTTCTTCCGTATTCTCCTTGAAACGTTTATTTAGGTTCTGAATTATAACTACCTTAGAGCATTCCCAATTTCAAATCAGTGGAGCCTAAATCAGTGAAGGTTTGCCATAGAGGTAATGCCAGAGGTCAGAAGGGACTTAAAGCCCATTTCTCAGAATCTGTACAAAGGAAGGAGATACTGAATGATGGTGGGAAAACCTCTTACCCATTAATTTGGCTGACAATGATGTGGCTCTTTAAGCTGTTTTGCCTTCCAGAAGGGGGGTCTGTGAAGGTGATGGCATCAGGTCATATCCAGTGTAGACTTCCATCACTCTTTATTAATGATGTATCATTGTACCAGACCAAACCATGGGGCTTTAATAGCCTTTCTCTGTGGTTTGCAAGTTTAAAAAGGTTGGGTACCTACTTCTTTCTTTAGTACATTGATGGAAGGTCCCAGTGCTTAGATTTTATGCTTATTAGTGATACTTTTCATGAGTTTCCAGGGCTTAAGTGACTTTTTCACACTGTTTAATGATTTTCAGTTTAACTCCCTTTCTGAGTGGGATGTTGTAAAGATTAATTAGCCAATGTTCATAAAGTGCTTTCAAGCTGAAAAATGCTGCACAAGGGTGTACAGTCTCATTAGCTTCTTAGTCATTAAGGCTTTTAGACCTTTTGGCATTCAGAAACTAGATGGTGAAGGCCGAATTAGTAATTTTTCTGGAGGGAAGGGCAAGCTTCAGAAAGAGCACAATAGAGCAGTGTATTTTTTTTTTTTAAAGACATCTGTTGCATTGGGGCTGAAAACAATGATATAAAAATATTTTAGTTTTTATTCTTTCCCATTTCCACACCACTGCAGCTTCCTCTTACTCTCCCCCTGCTTCTCCTGTGCTTTTATTTAGAGATTCTATGGATTATATTGTCCCATGAGTATCCACAGTGGAATTGAGTCTGGACCCAGAGTTTTGAATTGTGGTACCACCAAATTACATAGGGGAGAGAATTCTTTTTGTAAATAAAGATCCTCTCTTGTTGTGCAGTGAGTCATGAAGGTACAATAATATCTACATTCACAGTAATCTTTAATCAATATATAAGTTAGAGACTTATATGATTCAGTTAAGCCTTTGTTTGAGGCTGGAAAAGTACAAATTAGCCTGAAGGGATTTGTTGTAGTAGTTGAATGAACTTGGAGAAAGAAACTGTTATTACCAATGTCTGAGGAGCAAAGTGTGTTCTTCAATACAGGTGAAGTAGGCAGAGGCCTTTATGATAATGATCACCCTTGGATCCAGTCATACTCTCAGAGAGCCAAATATTGGTCAGGTTGTTTTGAATTGCTAAGCTATGCAGACATCCCACTTTGAAGAATGGCATAAGGAACAGTTCTCAATACTTCTTTTCACAGGGCTGGCAAAGGACTTTGTCCAAAGCAGTATATTATACATCATTTTTATAAGGACCCATGGGAAAATTACCTCTTAAAGGCTGTGTTCTTCTGAACTTATTTGGATTTATTTTATGGATACTACGACTCTTGTAATAGGAGCACTTTACTCTTTGCTTTGGCTGCTAGGAAGCAGAGCCAAATATATTGTCTATTTTAAGAAACTGTGCAGAGTTCTTATAGAGGTATGCATAAGGTGCCATGAGAGCAGAGAAAAGGGAATGACTAATTCTCAGAGTCACTTTCATCACTTCTCTTATCTTCTCTGCCTCCATCATGCCTTGTTTACACTTGCATTTGACATTTCTCCACAGTTTTTCTTCCCATATGGTATGCCTTCCCCTCTTTTGTTAATATATAGAATTTCTAGCCACATATCATGAATCAATTCAGAATTCTAATTACTATTTGTATCCTTTCTAGCCACTCAATGCAATTTCCTCTCATGGAGGAATATTTGACTACAAATTTGTCTACAGCCACCATTTTTAACTATATCATTTTGATAGTATTCCTAACTTCCTTCCTTTTTTCCATTATTCTTCCTTCTTTTCCCCTCCCACCTCCCTGTCTCCCTTCATTCCACTCTCCCTCCTTCCCTCCTTTCTTTCCTTCTATTTCCATACTTCCAAAGTATTTCTTGAATTTCCATTACATGTCAGACACTGGCTAAACACTATAGAACTAAAAAGTTCATAATCTATAATATATTAAGGATACTGATATGCTCATAGATAGAGTCATATAATGAAGAATGTGGGAGGAGTTATCGGTAATCAGCAGAGTAACCAATTATATATAAGTTATCAAAGAATATATAACTGTAATTCAACTAGTTTTATAGGCAAGATAGGGATTCCAGTACTGATAATGACAGATTAGACACTCTGAACAACTCTTTGCCAAAAACAACTAAAAATGCTGACTGAAAATATTGTCAATTTGAGGGTCTTAAAGTAAAGGAACTTGTAGAGGCCAAAAATGAAAACAGAAAGCTAAGCAAATTTTGAAGTTGTCAGCTTCCCCGGGGAGCCTCTGCCAATCCCCAGGACTTGGCGTTGTTTTCATTTTGCTAGTTACATTGGGATATGGGGGATAGAAGATAAAGTATACAGCCCACCCAGGATGTGTAGCCTGACAGGCCATGCCCATGTTAAATTATGAACCTAAAAACAAGACCTCAGTGAAAGTGTAAACTGAAAAATACTGGCACACAGATGGTGACAATAAAAAAACTTGATTAATATTAGGTGAAAGAGAAACTTCTGAGTTTGTAGGCAAAACCCAAAGCTGACCACACTGTGAGTTTAGTACTTTTGTTGTCTGAAACATCTCAAACAGTTAATTTATTTTAAAGGACTTCAAATCAAAAGTGTTCTTGGCATTGAGTGGAGCAAATCCTCTTTGGAGCATTGATCTTCAACTCAGGCCCCAAAGAAGTCCCATTAATAAAGTTCCATCAAACATGGACCTACAATAAAAAATATTATCAAACAAACAAGGAAACAAAGGATCAGAGAAAGAGCCAGCAGATTCAGTCCCATGAAATTTTTAGCTATTGGAATTATCAAATTAATAATATGGAGAAATAAAAGATGGTATAAAATATGGGAAATAAAAAGCAACTATGAGGGAAACGGATGTGGCTCAAGCGATTGGGCTCCCATCTACATATAGGAGATCCAGGGTTCAATTTGCAGGGCCTCCTGGTGAAAGGCAAGCTGGCCCATGTGGAGTGCTGGCCCACATGGAATGCTGGCCCACACGGAATGCTGGCCCATGCAGAAAGCTGGTACAGCAAG
>JAQZBX010004058.1:50855-62193 GCA_029593785.1 Cabassous unicinctus
AATAAGAGATGCAGCAGACCAGGGAGCTGAGGTGGCGCAAGAGATTGAGCGCCTCTCTCCCACTCTGGAAGGTCCCAGGACTGGTTCCCAGTGCCGCCTAAAGTGAAGACAAGCACAGAAGAACACACAGAGAGCAGACAGTGAGCACAAAACAATGAGGGGGGAGGGGGATAAGTAAATAAATAAATCTTAAAAAAAAAAAAAGCAACTATGATATGACAAAGCAAATTGCAAGAACCAAATAGAACTTTGGAAATAAAAAACACAACTAATACTAATCTAAGAGCCAGAAAAATTTTGAAGAAATTTCCTAGAATTCAGCCCAGAGAGACAAACAAATGGAAACTATAAGAGAGAAGGTAAGGATTTGGAAGATTTAATATATGTCTAATAAGAGTTCAAGAAAGAAAGAATAGAAAATACAGGGGAAAGGCAATATTTAAAAGGGTGTTGATGGGGAGCAGATGTGGCTCAAGCTGTTGGGCACCTCCCTCCCACGTGAGAGTTCCCGTTTGGTTCCTGATGCCTCCTAAAAGAAGACTAGCAGACACAGAGAGCACACAACGAACAGGCACGGAGCACAGACAGTGAGCAACAACAACAGGGCAGAGGGGGATAAATAAATAAATACATTAAAAAAAAAAAAGGGTGATGGTGGCTAAGTGTTTTCCAGAATTGGTAAAAAAGAATGAATCCTCAAATTCAGAAAGTCCAACAAATTCTAAGAAGTATTAAATAAACAGAAATCTGAATACAGGCACATCATAGTGAAATTACAGAACACTAAAGACAAAAAGATGTTTGAAAAGAAACCAGAGACAAAGACAGATAATCTACAAGGAATTAGATTGACAGCTATCTCCTTAACAGCATCAACAGCCCATAATAGGGTAATAATATCTTCAAAATGTTGAGGAAAATAACTATCTAGAATTGTACACCCAACTATATTACCCTTTAAGAATGTTGGTAAAATAAAGACAGTTTTATTTTAAAAAAAAAAGCATTTACCACCAACATTAAAGGACATTCTAAAAGGTTTTCTTCAAAAAGAAAAAAAATTATCCCACAAGTAAGGAAGGAGATGCTGGAAGGAATGAAGATTTTAAAAAGTTAGTAAATGTGGGTAAATCTAAACCAACATTGATTGATAATAATAGTGATGTTTAATTTGTATTAACAAAACAAGATATAATTAGAAAAAAAAGTAGCATTTTTGTCAGGATAGTATTGTTGAGAGTTAAAGTGTTTCAAGGTCTTTATCTTATTTGGAAAGAGGGTAAAGTATAAACATAAAATTTCTAGTTTCATTACTAAAATAAGGAAAGGAAATAGAATCTAGTAGAAAGGGAATAAATCAATCAAGAAAATAAGTCAATATCAATTGAGTCACTAAAAACAGAAGTAAAGAAATTTAACACAGATTTTAGCAATTGTTCCTAGGGCCTTTACCTTACAATTACAGATGCTGAATATGATTATAAACACATTTTTAAATGATCACTTCAAAACCCAATACATGCTAAGTGGCTATATTATGAAGTTCATAAACATACACCTAAAGGCTGGATGAAGAAAAACAAGGGTCTTAATGTTATGTGATGGGTATTTATGGCTAGAGATAAGATGGTCAGTAAGAGCATCATATACAATTTACATCAAAAGTGTTGCATCTCAGTCAACTTAGGTAAGTTTTATTTTGTAAAACTGTGTTACATGGTTTAAAAAGTGGTTCCGGTAATAACAAGACACTGATACAAATGACATCTGAAATGTTTAAATAAATTATTCAATGAAACGTGAATGTAAAAGAAGCAATTTTTCTAAATCAATATTTTATTTAATATGAGTTTAAATATGTGTAACCAAACTAATAACTTAAATATAACAAATTTTAAAATGATCAATAGAATTTTGATAGAAATGACAGTGGAGGGTAGAGAGAAAAGAATTCCAGGTGATACATATGGTAGAGACATAGTAGAATATAGGTTGTTTTTGAGGAGTAAACTGGAGTCATTCAGTTTATCTGGACCCTAAAGTGTGTAGATTAGTAGATACAGTTGGGCCAAATCTCTGAAGGCCTTCAATACCAAATTAAGAAGTTTGAACTTTAGTCTATATTAACTTTAAAAACTACAGGAGATTGAGCTGCCTACTAATTGTCTTGTGAGTACAATTAAAATTAGGTGGTGGGAGCGGATGTGGCTCAAGCAGTTGGGCACCCACCTCCCACATGGGAGGTCCCGGGGTCAGTTCCTGGTGCTTCCCAAAGAAGATAAACAATGAGCAGACAATGAGCAAAAACAATGAGCACACAACAGGCAAAAACAATAAGAAAGACAACAAGCAAACAACAAGCAGACAATGAGCAAAACCAAATAAGCAGGGAAAGGATGTGGCTGAAGCAGTTGAGCACTTCCCTCCCACATGGGAGGTCCTGGGTTTGGTTCCTGGTTCCTCCTAAAGAAAAAACAAAACAGAGAATGAGCAGACAACGAGCAAAAAACAATGAGCAGACAAGAAAAAACAATGAGGAGACAATGAGCACAAAACAACGAGCGAAAACTGTAAGCAAATACAGTGAGCAAGCAGATGAAGGAGCCATCTGGGGGGGGTGGGGATTAGGTGGTAAGTGCTCACTTTGGCAGCACATATACTGCCGAAAAATTGGAATAATATGGAGAAGATTAGCATGGCCCCTGTGCAAGGATGACACACAAATTTGAGAAGCGGTCCATATTTTCAGCTAGAACCATAAAGCTCCTAGAAGACAATGTAGGAAAACATCTTTAAGGCCTGGTGGTAGGTGGTACATTCTTAAAGCATACACCGAAAGCAAGAGCAACAAAAGAAAACATGGATAAATGGGACCTCCTCAAACTTAAACACTTGCGATTTAAAGGTCTTCATCAAGAAGGTGAAAAGGCAGCCCACTCAATGGGAGAAAACATTTGAAAACCACATATCTGATAAGGGTTTTATTTCCATTCTATATAAAGAGATCATACAACTCAACAATACAAGAACAAGCAATCCAATTTAAAAATGGGCAAAAGACTAAACAGACATTTCTCCAAAGAGGAAATACAAATGGCCAAAAAGCACATGAAAAAAAATGCTCAATATCACTAGCTATTAAGGAAATGCAAATCAAAACGACAATGAGATATCATTTCCCACTGCATAGAATGGCCATTATTAAAAAAAAAAACAGGAAACAATAAGTGTTGGAAATGGTGTGGAGAAACAGAAACTCTTCTTCACTGTTGGTAGGATTGTGAAATGGTGCAGCCTCTGTGGAAGACAGTTTGGCGATTCCTCAGGCAGCTAAATAAAGAACTGCCATGTGATACAGCAATTCCTTTATGAGGAATATATCCAGAAGAACTGAAAACTGTGACACAAACAGATATCTGCACACCAATTTTCATAGCAGCATTATTCATAATTGCCAAAAGATAGAAACAACCCAAGTGTCCATCAACCAATGAATGGATTAACAAAATAGATATATACATATGATGAAACACTGCTGCAGTAAGAAGAAATGAAATTGGGACACATACGATAACAAGGATGAACCTTGAAGACATTATGCTAAGTGAAGTAAACCAGACCCAAAAGGACAAATATTGCATGGTCCCACTAATGTGAACTAAGTACACAGAATAAATGCATGGAGTTAAAACCTAGAGTATAGGTTATTAGGAAATAAGAGGAGGGCTGTGAAGGAGTACTGATGCTTAATATATGTAGAAGTTTTAATTAACTTGATTGTAAAAGTATGGAAACGGATAGAGTTGATGGTAACACATTATAGTGAGTAGTAGCTTTTATAAATGGGATTGTGGATGAAAAGGGTAGTCTAGGGAAGTAAGTGTCAATTGAAAGAAAGCTAGAGAATAATCTAGGGACTGAATAACACAGAGAACCCAGAGGAGGTTGAGAATTGTGGGTAATACAAATGCAAGAATGTCCCTCTGTGAACTAGAATGGATGTACGCCACTATTGCAGGGTGGTGGGAAAGTGGGGAAGCAAGGGAAAAATACAATAATGCAACCTATGGACTATAGTTAGCAGCAATACTGTAATATTCTTGCATCAATGCCAAAGATGTACTGTGTAAATAATAGGGGAGTATGGAAAAAATATGCCAAATGTATGCTATGGACCATTGTTAGTGGTAATAGTCTGATGATATTATCTCATAATCTGTAACAAATGTTCCACAATGGTGTGGTGTGTTCGTGAAGGGGTGTTGTATGGGAATTTTACACATGTGCATGATTGTTTTGTAAGTTCACAACTTATGTAATAAAAAAATATTTTTAAAACATTAGGTGGTAAACTTCTTGAGAGCAGTGATGGAGTCATGTAATTTATCATACATCCTGCATTGTCAACCCAGGGCCTGACATGAGAAGGCAGTCAGGCAACTCGTGTTAAATTGAGCTGATCTGTATCTTCCAAGTACATTGAGTAGGATGTTGAGTTTTGCCATTTACTTTTGTTTGGATGCTGCTACAGAAGCATTAACGTGATAAATTAGAGTGCACAAAATAAGACAGCATGAATCTCTCTTGCCATTCAAAATGCCTTGTTAAATGTTTCCTAATTGGCTTAAATTAGCATACTTTGTTATTGTTTTCCATCTCCACTGAAGAATAAGAATTGAAGTGATGTTATGATATGAGGATTTTTTTTAAACATTTATTTAAGAAAATTTCATCAAAGTAACATTTATTAGACATTTAAAATGGAAAGAGATTTATAGAGTTGCTTTTCCTGAAAGTCATGACCAGTAAATACCACTCATCTGTCAGGAGTGAATTGAAGAGTATTCTGTCAGACACCATGGGTCTGTTGAAGAACTAATGAGACCAATCTGACTTACATGCTTTCCTGATAGTACATTATCATATTCACAAAAATAGCATATACTATTTGGAAAAAGTATTTGCAAATTGGAAAATTTTAGACTAAACTTAAGCTTAGCAGAAACAAGTCTGGATGAAGATTAGGAGATTTGTCATTCACTGACGATGTGATCTTGGGCTGCTCCTAGCTTCTTGGGGCATCAAATTGGGGCCTGCTAGCAGTATATCTAATACAACCCAGTTCCCAGTCCCTGAATCATTCCCTACTACCCAGCTGGAGCCACACCACAGGATCTTTACTGTAGGCTCTGCTCTGCCACAGCCCCAATCTAGGATCAACTCTATGGCTTTGAAAAGGCTGTGCTCTGCATTGCCCCCACACAGCAAGAGTGTGACTGATCCTTGAACTGCCGCCTAGAGGCTGGGGCCCTACCACCTGATGACGGGCTCTCCTAAAGCAGCTTCTCATCTGCTTGAACATTGCTACTCCTCTGGGCTCCACAACCACACTCTGGCACCTGAGTAGCCCCATTATACGCTGAGCATTTCTCTAAACCAGCTGCCGACAGGTTACACGTGAAGTCTGTTGCCCTGTTATCTCTAGAAACCAGGTATGTCAACTACACCAGAACTTCTTTCAACTTCTGCAGTTGTATTTACCTCTCTTACAACTGCTCACACACTGGAAGAATCTAGTTCTAGTCCCAGCAGTCTACCTTATCATGTTGTAGTTAACTGGGCCATCATACTAATGATATGAAGAATATACCTTGGAAGGCAAGAGAAAAATAGGCATGAAGAAGATGGTAAGCAGTAGAAGTTAAGAAGTAGCGTCGGACTGCTTGGGTTCAAAATCCAGCTTTGCCACCTCACAGCTAGGTGACCATGTCAGGAACATGAAGGTTATGAAATTTTACCCTACTTGCAAACCAATACTTTAGCCTGCCACAGTTTCTTGGACGCGGGTAGAAGACAAGACTCCTGGATTAGAAGAAACAAAGAATGGTTTATTACTCATAGCAATGGCAGTAGTCAAGATGTCAACATTTGTGCCAGTTTCCTGATCCTCATATCCCACAGGACGACAACAGACTGCATTACAGGAAAAGAACCACAAATGCAAGGAGCCCAAATCTTTTTTTTTTTTTTTTAAGATTTATTTTATTTATTTATTTCTCCCCCCACTCTCATTTGTACTAGCTGTCTGCCCTCTGTGTCTGTTCATTGTGTGCTCTCTGTGTCTGCTTGTCTTCTTTTTAGGAGGCACTGGGAACCGAACCTGGGACCTCCCATGTGGTAGGCAGGTGCCCAACTGCTTGAGCCACATTCGCTTCCCCAAATCTTTTATAATGGACAGTAAACCTGCCTGACCTCTGTCCCAGAGGGTAAGATTATCTTTACAACACTGGATAGTAAACAATTCTGGCCTTTGCTCTGGAAAGAGACTACATCTATCTTCCAAGGCTGTTCACAATCCAGACATCCTGGAAAAGATAGAGCCAGTGTCACTACTTACAAGACACACACAGAAACATGAGAGATCCATGGAATATTATCTCCCAGCAACTTTGAATAAGTTCTTAAAGCCTCAGTTTTCTCATCTCAAAAATGCAACTATTGGTATACCATATATAGTTGTGAGGATCAAAGAACCTACTGTATAAGAAATGCTTAGCATCATATCTGACACATAAGTAAAACATAGCAAGGGTTTTGTCAATGTTAGTTATTACTATTATTCATGATTATTTATTGATTAAGAGCTAGGAATATTTATTGGATTATTTGTTTTCTCTACAAATAAAATGTTGTGGCTTGCTGATGTTTATAATCATTTGAATTGCCAAATATTAGAACTAAAAAAAAAACTCCAGAGGGGAACAGGTATAACTCAGTGGTTTGAGCACCTGCTTCCCATGTACAAGGTGTTGGGTTCAATCCCTAGTACCTCCTTCAAAAAAAGAAAGGAAGGAAGGAAGGAAGGAAGGGAGAGAGGGAGGGAGGGAGGAAGGAAAGAAGGGAAGGAAGGAAGGAAGCAAGGAAGGAAGGAAGGAAGAAAGGAAGGAAGATTACCTAATAAAACATGGCATTTTGAAAATAAAGAAATAGGTTCAGAGAGATTAAATGACTTGTTGAATTTCATACAGAAAAGCCATAAAAAGGGCAAAGTTCATCTGAAAATTCAGACTGTTTTTAAACATACATAATGCCCGGGGCTCAGTGAATATTGGTATTAGAAATGAATTGAAGCAAACCGATGGTATATTAGAAAACATTTCACATGTTCATTTGGTCACCCTCTTCTTCCTACTTGCTCAACCACCTTAAACTTGGCCTCTGTAGACAAAATGAGAAAGCAGAGAGAGAGAGAGAGGAAGAGGTAGTAGAAAGTTAAGATAAGTAATCCATCTCTCTCCTTCCCTCCACCCCCATCGTAGTCATTTTCTTCATGGCAGAGTAAAAGCAGAAAACTGCAAGGAAAGTGCTTTCTGTTTGTGTAGGAGATGTTGAAAGTAGTCACATTCTGGCTAAAAGCAGGAAAATTCTGGCAGAATATCTGGCAGCTTCATGCCAACAGCTTTATGCTGGCTTATCAACAAACTTGCTAGGGCATGAGGGGGAGGAGTAAGGAAGTGGAACAAGGGGGTGACAGAAGAACATCTAGTTCTAGAAGGCAGCATGTTGTAAGGAATGTTTATCAGTTGTAGAATAAGATGATCTGGGTTCCTGTGTGAGCTGGGCAAATTACTGAGTTTCTTCATAAATGTACGTAATATTCCTCCATGAAGAACTGATGTGATTCAAATAAGGAAATGAAGTGAGAGTGCTGGGTACATAATAGATCCTCATTAAATATTATTTCACTTTGAATTGAATTCAGTGAAGAAATTTATTCTGAAGGGATCTGTAAAAATCACCTCACCTCTTCTTACTACTGATCCCACTATCTCTCTTCTTAAGAGTGATATCATTTCTTTAGCTCCTACAGAGCTCAGAAATTCTTTCAGGGCCCCCAGGTCAGAGTTGAGCAGGCCTAAGTAGCCAAAACAAGGTTTTAATAGAAAAGAAATGGTAGCGATTGTGAATTGCCCTTCATCTTTTGTCCAGGAAATTCTGTTGTGGGTGTCCCAGGGATGGCTCATGCAGATTCCTAAGCAGGTCATGCCTTCTCCATGGTGAGCCCTGCACTGCCCTCTGCTGGGCACGGCAGGAACTGCTCTGTTTTGCAGGCTGTGCCTCTTCACAGGGCACTAGAGTGACAGACAGAGAGAGAGAGAGAGAGAGAGAGAGAGAGAGAGACAGAGAGAGAGACTGATGTGAAACATGCCCTTTTAACTCTGCTACAGAGAAGTCCCAACACAATGTTTCCTGTTTCTCCCATGTTGTTAAGAAGTTAGAGAAATAATTCTTTTGGGTTTTACTTGGAGCATTCTCTCTCTCTGGAATCAGAGATTCGGGAGATGAATTTGCATGAGAGTACCAGGAAGTACTTGATAATCCCGAGAACCCTTTGATGAGAAAGGTTTTGTTACAGACTCTTCATACCTAGCTGTTTCTTCCCACAGGAGGAGTTCTCTATTTAAGCCTCAGCAGCCTTTCCTCAAGTAGGCTTCTGAAGGACCACCCAACCTGCTGGCATTTATGTCCAGTTTGTCAACACAGCAGTGGACACAGTTTGAGCTCTTTTGCAGAGGGCCTCTGTGCGCTCTGGCATCTAACTCCCCGCTGGGCCCATCCCACCGGGCACGCCTGAATCTAAGAGCTGATAGAGGTGTAGGTTCAAGTTGGGATCTCTGCCTCAGACATAGATGTACAAACGAATTTATTTACATCCTGCCTATTGCCAACTGTGAGTTTTGGCACATGCTTTAAATTCCAGCCTTATTACAATCCATTCATTTATTTGGTTTCATTTCTCCAAGAAGAAATTCAAAGATGATTTAGACACAGTTCCTGTATCGTAGGCCTCCTAGTCTGTCATTTCACTTTGTCTCCTACATGTGAATGTTCCTAGTTTAAAGCTTCATTTAGACCAACTGAAAAAATATCCCTTCTGAAGTTATTAAGGTACTAATAATAACAACTCTGTACTCAATCCCTAGGGTTGAAAAGAAAGTATTGCAGTCAGGCATATGCAGGAAACGTGGACTTTGGTTCAGCAATGTTTTAATGTTCTTAATGCTCCCTTTGCCCCCAGGTTATGCAGATGTATCTTCCATTTTGTGGAATCGCCATATCTAATGCTCAGCTCTTTGCTGCCTCAAGGAAGGAATATGAAAGAAGCAGAGTGAGTAGAAAGAAACATTGCTCACAACCCTCAAAGCTCTGTGTTTCTGTTTTGTGTGAGTCATTATGTCTTTTCAAAACAGCAGATGATCTTTGAATACTCCAGGAATCTTTTTTACTTGTATAATCCTTGAAGTCTATGGTTGATGACACCCTTTCAGCAATAAGCCTAAGTGGAAATGGGTACAAATTCTCTGGAGCTGTTTGGGGGAAATAGTGCCAGCTTCTTTTAAAAAGGAATTAATTTCAAATCTATACCATAAGTTAGCAGATACATTATTACTTAAAACTTTGAAACAATAATATAATTTAGTGATGTTTTTGCAATTTAGTTTCTTAAAGGAGTAAGCAGCATTACAAACTTGTTTTCACCACGCTCACAGATTTTGTTTTTGCATTGAAAGTTTTCCTGGACCAGCATGGCCAGATACCTGGGATAATAATGCAAAAACTATTTTATAAAATTATAAAGAAACATGCTTAGAGGGATTGAATTTCCAGTATTGTCACCAGATATAGCACTAAATAATAAAAAGCCAAAGACCAATGTCCCTTCAAAAAAACTAAAGTTTCTAAGAGATATTAAATTATATTAGGCTCACTCTACTTGTAAGTAGAGGGAAAGTACTGGAACACTTACTTAACAAGAAGATGTTCAAAAAGGTTTGAAGCCCTCAGTTAATCTAGTCAGCAAATTGATAAAAATTTCATTTGCTAAGCATTTTGATTTATGAATATTTCACATTAGGCAGATGAAATAGCGAGTCCTACGGCCATCTTCCTTAGCATGGCCTACCACACCTTTTCTCTGACCTGGATCTTGTTTTTGTCTTTGGCCCCAGGTTTACTATCCTCCTCCTTTCATTGGCATTCCAGCAATATAGTCCCCAGGCAACAATTTCCAGACAACAATCTGTTTCACTTTCTCGGGTCTTTAACCACATTTTCCCCTCTGCCTTCAATGCTTTCATGTCTACCTTCACCCTGCTACTGCCATCTGCCTTGCATAGCCTTCAAGACCCAGCGCAGCCTTCCTGTTAATCTTCCCTTCTTCCTTTATTGTTTTTCTTGCATGTACTGCCATTGTTCTACTGTAGATACTTATCATACTATATTATAATATTTATCTATGGTCCTCTTCTTCAATTACGTTTTGATTTTTAACAGAAGCTCCAGGTGCTGTTAGTCTTTGCACCCTCGGGGCATTGTGCAATTCATTTATTCATTCAACAAATATTTATTGGATGCTACTATTCACACACTGTCCATCTAAAGTCCCTGCCTTAATGAAGCTTACTGTTCTAGCAGGAACAATAGATAACAGACAAGTAAACAAAATAATAATAATAACATAGTATCAGGTAGTGATAAATGCTATAAAGAAAAACAAAGTGAGATAAGGGGATAGAGATGTGTGGTAGAAAGGCAGGTTGTGCTTATTTTAGGGATGATCAAGAAAGCCTCTCTAAGGAGGTGGTATTTGGTCAAGGACTTCAATGAAATTAAGGAGCAAGGCCACATAAACATCTGGGATGAGCATGCCAGACAAGGGAAACATCAAGTGCAAAGGCCCTAGGGCAGGAGACTTCTTGGCCCGTGTATAGTAGAGCAGAGAGAGAGAGCAGGAGTGGAAGGAAATGAGGGCAGGAGGTGAGCCAGGGGCCAGATGGTGGAAAGGACTGTGGGCATGGCAAGGACTTCTGCTTTTATTCTAAGTGTGATGGAAAACCATTAGACGATCTGGAGCAGGGAGTCTGGTTTACTTTTAAAAGAGATAACTCTCACTCTGGTGGAGACAATAATCTTGCTGGAGAGGGCGAAAGAAGACAAATCAGGAAGAGGAGTTAGGAGAGAATTCTATTCCTGTCAAGAAATAATGTGGCTGGGACAAGGGCAGTGAGAAGTGACAACTGAATTTTAAAAATTAGTAGTGAAATCTATAGGACTCACTGATGTGGGAATTGAGTGAAAGAGACTTTTGGCTTGTGCATCTGGTAAGCGAACTCTTGGATACAGAAATCTGAAGTTTTGGGGAGATGTCAGGAGTGGAGATTAAGACTTGAGAACCAGAGCCTCCGTTTACCATATGGGAGGAGGCCCAGGTTCGCGTCCCGAGGCCTCCTTGTGAGGCCGGCCTCAGCGGTGCGGTGGGCTGATGCAGCAACCTCAC
>JAQZBX010004059.1:0-28745 GCA_029593785.1 Cabassous unicinctus
ATATATATATAATATATATATATATAATGTATTTTAATATATATAATATTGACCTACTAAAGATCCAGTGCACATTCTGGATTTTAAAACTGAATATTTCACAAGAAAGATTGGAAAATCATCACTGTGTACAAATAATTTCCAAAATATATTTAAAACACATTCACAATTGAAACAAAACTGCATTTCCAAAGTAACCTCATGTTATAATTTAACATATATGTCGGTTATAGTGTATATATATGCTATGTAATAACAAAGAGTTTTATTAATCCAGTAACACACACCTTTTTAATAGGGTCAAAGATATATCTACCTCATAACAAATTCCACTAAATTGGTAATGTATAATCAAGTTCCTTTATATTTGTGTATTTTTTTTTTGTTTTCTAATTTACCACACTCTAATAACAGTGGCATATTTCAAATAAAAAGTAATCAGTCACAGCATGTAAATGATTTACTAAAAGTGGTTATGGCAAATTTGGATATATAAAGAATATATAGTTACAAAAACAATGGATTTACAAAGGGTAGATGATGGCAAGTTGGATTTCACCAATAGTTTTTTCTACATCCATCGATAAGGTCTTATGACTTTTCATTGTTAACGTGTTGATGTAGTGGATTACTTTGATTAATTTTTTAATGTCGACCCAGCCTTTCAGTCTTGGAATAAATTCTGCTTAGTCATGACATATAAATATTTTTATACATTATTGAATTTGATGTGCTAATATATTTTTGAGGATTTTCACAGCTGTGCTAATGAGAGATATTGGTCTGTAATTCCTCCTCAGGTATTGTCTTTGTCTGCCTTTTGATATTAGGATATGCTAGTCTCATTTTATGAGTTAAGATGTATTTCCTCTTATAATTTGGGGAAGACTTTGTGGCAAATAGGTATTATTTCTTCCTTAAATGTATGGTAGCTAAATATATGATAGAATTCAGTGATGAATCCATCTGGACCTGGTACTTTCTTTTTTTTGGAAGCTTTTTAAAAGCATTTATTCAATTTATTTTCTTTTATAGATAAAGGCCTGTTTAAATTGTCTGTTTCTTCCTTTGTGTTTGGGAGTTTGTGTCTTTTAAGACATCAGTTCATTTCCTCTAAATTATCAAATATTTGGATACAGTATCCCATTATTATCATTTTAATGTCCATGGGATCATTAGTGAAGTCTTGCTTCTCATTTTTCTCTTCTGTCTCTTTTTCTTGGTTAGTCTGAGCAGAGTTCTGTCGATTGTATTGATCTTTTCACAGAACCAGTTTTTGGATTTATTGATTTTTCTCTATTGTTTTCCAGTTTTCAATTTCTTTTTTATCAATTGTATTGAAATATATTCATAAATGATATAATTCATCTAAAGTGTACAATCAATGGCATTTGGTATAAGCACAGAGTTGTACATTCATCACTGTAAGCAATATTAGAGCATTTTCATTACTCCAATCTGGAAAAAACTTTATTTCTTAGTAATCACCTCTCAATCGCCCTATCCTTCTCCTGCAATACATAATTGTTAATCTAGTTTCATCTCTATATATTTATTTGTATTTACATTCTGTATATATGAATTCAAACCACATGCAGTATTTTGTGTCTAGTTTCTTTCATTAGCATACTTCCTTTTTTATAATTGATGGAAGAATATTAAATTATTATGATACCCTACAGTTCATAGTTTGCTTTGGTTATATTTTTACCCAAATATCACCCTATTATTAACATCTTGTAACATTATTGTACATCTGTTCTGTTACAGAGAAAAACATTCTTATATATGCACTATTAACCATACTCATTTTCCACATGAAGGTTTGCTATGCTGTACAGTCCCATGTCTCATTTTTAGCTTTCCTTCTAGTAATGTACACAGAATTAGACTTTTCCTTTCAACCACTATTATACCCAAATACTAGCACTGCTAATTAAAAACACTAAATTGTGCTTTCAACATTTCTATGAATTTCCAAACATTTACATCCTTTTTACCAACTCTACATAGATTCTACACTCATTCTATCTTCTGGTGAACTATATTCCAGCTATTAAATCCATGAGTTTGCTGATTATATTTAGTTCCCAATACTGAAATCATACAATATTTGTCCTTTTGTATCTGACTTGCTTCACTCAGCATTTTGTCCTCCAGGTTTATCCATGTTGTCCTTTTCTTCATGACTTCATTTCTTCTTACAGCTGAAAAATAGTCAACATGTATAGACCACAATTTGATTATTCATCCATCAGTTAATGCACACCTGGGTTGTTTTCGTCTTTTGGCAATTGTGAATAATATGGTTATGACTATCAGTGTGCAGATATCTGTTCTTGTCCCTGTTGTTAGTTCTTCTGGATATATACCTAATATTGGTATTGCTGGGTCACATGACAGTTCTCTATTTAAATTCTTTAGGAACTGCTGAACAATCTTCAACAGTGGCTGTACCATTCTACATTCCCACCAACAGTGAATAAGCATTTCTATTTATCAACATCCTCTCCAACACTTGTAATTTTCTGGTTTTTGTTTTGTTTTATAGTGGCCATTCTAATAAGTGTGAAATGATCTCCCATTGTAGCTTTGATTTGCATTTTCCTAATAGCTAGTGTTGTTGAACATCTTTTCCTGTGTTCTTTTGCCATTTGTATTTCCTCTTTGGAAAAATGTCTTTTCAAGTCTTTTGCCCGTTTTATAATTGGGTTATTTGACTCTTTATTGTTGAGTTGTAGTATCTCTTTATATATCATGGATATTAAACCCTTGTCAGATATGTGGTTCCCAAATATTTTCTCTCATTGACTAGGCTGACTTTTCACTTTCTTAACAAAGTCCTTTGAGGCGCAAAAGTGTTTAATTATGAGGAGGTTCCATTTATCTAATGTTTTTCCATTATTTGTGCATTGGGTATGAGGTCTAAGAACCCACCCCCTACCACCAAAAATTGAAGAGGATTCCCTAAATTATCTTCTAAGAGTTTTTTGGTCTTGGCTTTTATTTTATGTCTTTGATCCATTTTGATTTGATTATTTTATAGGGAGTGAGATAGGGGTTCTCTTTCATTCTTTTGGTTAAGAATAACCAGTTCTCCCAGCATCATTTTTTAAAGACACTATTCTGTCCCAATAAAGTGAATTTGGTAGGCTCATCAAAAATCAGTTGGCTATAGAAGTGAGGGACTATTTCTGAACTGTTAATTCTATTCAATTGATCAATATGTCTATGCTTATGCCAATATCATGCTGTTTTGACCACTGTAGCTTGTAATATTGCTTTAAGGTCAGGAAGCGTGAGTCCCTATCCCTTCCAAATAAATGTGGTAATATATTCTCTTTTTCTGTGCAATAGACTGTTGGCATTTTGATTAGAAATGCATTGAATTTATAAATCAGTTTGGATAGCATTGAAATCTTTATGATATTTGGTGTTCCAGTCCATAAGCATGGAGTGTCATTCCAATTCTTTAGGTCTTCTTTGATTTCTTTAAGCACTGTTTGGCTGTTTTCTGAGTACAGGGTGTTTATATCCCCGACTAAATTAATTCCTAGATGTTTGATTCTTTTTGTTGCTATTGTAAGTGGAATTTTATTCTTGGTAACCTCTTCAGATTGTTCTTTACTAGTGTATAAAAATACTACCAAATTTTGTGTGGATCTTGAATCCTGCCAATTTGCTGAACTCATTTATTATCTCTAGTAGCTTTGTTGTAGATATTTCAGAATTTTTAAAATATAGGATCATGTCATCTGCAAAGAGTGAAGGTTTTACATCATCTTTTCCAATTTGCAGGCTTTTCATTTCTTTTACTTGCCTAGTTGCTCTAACTAGAACTTCTAGCACAATTTTGAATAATAGGCGACAGTGGGCATTTTTGTCTTGTTCCCAACCTTAGAGAGAACACATTCAAAATTTCCCCATTGGGTACAATGTTGGCTGTGGGTTTTTCATATATGTCCTGTATTATGTTAATGAATTTTCCTTTTTTTCCTATCTGTCAAAGTATTTTTAAAAAGAAAGGATGCTGGATTTTGTCAAATTCCTTTTCTACATTATTCGAGATGATCATGTGGCTTTTTCCTTCAGTTTGTTAATGCTGTGCATTACATTAATTGACTTTCTTGTATTGAAACACCCTTGCATAGCAGGAATAAAACCCACTTAATAGTGGTGTGTATTCTTTTAATATGTTGTTGGATTTGATTAGTACGAATTGTGTTGGGAATTTTTGCACCTATATTCATTAGAGAGATTGGACTATAATTTTTATTCTTGTAGTATCTTTACTTGGTTTTGCTATCAGGGTAACGTTGGCTTGATAAACTGTTTGGTGATTTTTCCTCCTCTTCAATTTTTGGGAAGAGTTTAATCAGAATTGGTATTAATTCTTCATGAAACGTGGGTAGAATTCACCTGTGAAGCCATCTGGTCCTGGATGTTTCTTTGTTGGGAGATTTTTGATGGCTGATTCAAGCTCTTTCTTGTGATTTGTTCTTTGAGGTCTTATATTTCTTCTAGAGTCAATGTAGATTATATGTGCATTTCTAGGAATTTGTCCATTTCATCTAAGTTGTCTAATTTGTTGACATGCAGTGTCTCATAATATCCTTTTATGATCCTTTAGATTTCTGTGGGGACAGTAGTAATATACCCCCTTTCATTCCTGATTTTATATATTTGCATCTTTTCTCTTTTTTTATTTTTCTAGCTAAGGGTTTGTCAAATTTATTAATCTTCTCAAAGAACCAGATTTTGGTTTTGTTGATTCTATTTTTTTGTTGTTGTTGTTCTCAATTTCATTTATTTCTGCTCTATTCTTTGTTATTTCTTTCCTTCTGCTTGTTTGGAATTAGTTTGCTGTTATCTTTCTAGTTCCTCCAGGTGTACAGTTAGGTCTTTGATTTTAGCTCCATCTTACTTTTTAATATATGCATTTAGGACTATAAATTTCCATCCCAGCACTGCCATAGCTGCATCCCATAAGTTTGATAAGTTGTGTTTTTGTTTTCATCCATCTCCAGATATTTACTAATTTCTCTTGCAATTTCTTCTTTGGCCCACTGATTGTTTAAGAATGTGCTACTTAACCTCCATATATTTGCAAAATTTCCCCTTTCCCATCTATAATTAATTTCCAGCTTCATTCCATTATGATCAGAGAAAGTGCTTTGTATAATTTCAGTCTTTTGAAATTTTTTAAAAAATGTTTTGTGACCCAACAGGGGGTCCTTCCTGGAAAATGATCTATAAGCACTTCAGAAGAATCTATATCCTGCTGGTTTGTGGTGCAATGTTTTGTATATGTCTGTTAAGTCTAGTTCATTTAACATATTGTTCAATTTCTCTGCTTCCTTTTGTTCCTCTTTCTAGTTGTTTTATCTATTGATGTGAGTGGCATATTGAATTATCCAGCTATTCATTTTAAAGACATCTATTTCTATTTTCAGTTTTCCCAGAATTTGCATCATGAATTTTGGGGCATCCTAGTTAGGTGCATAAATATTTATGATTTCTATTTTAAATTTCTCTTGAGTTTTCTTCTTTGATTTATGAATTATGTAAATATGTTTTATCCAGATTCAAAACAGTTGAAAATTGGATGAAATTAAAAATACATTAGAGGTATACAACAACAGATTTGAAATGACAAAAGAAAGGATCAGCTAATTAGAAGACAGAACAGCTGAAATTGAAGACAGAAGAACAGATAGAGAAAAGAATGGAAAATTGAGCAAATGCTCAGGGAAATGATGAATAGCATGAAGCACACCAACATGTGTGTAATGGGACTTCCAACAGGAGAAGAAAAAGGTAAAGGGACAGAAAAATATTTAAGGAAATAATGGCTGGAAATTTCCCAACTCTCATGAAAGACATGAATATAAATGTCCAAGAATCACAAGATACTTCAAACAGAATAAATCCAAATAGACCTATACTGAGACACATATTACTCAGAAAGTCAAATGCCAAAGATAAAAAAGAGAATGCTGAAAGCAGCAAGAGAAAAAATGGTCCATCACATACAAAGCATGTCCATGTGATCTTGAGAAGAATGTGTGTTCTGCTGTTGTTGAAAGGAGTATTCTATACATGTCAATTAGATCTGGTGAATTTATGATGCTGTTCAGTTCAAATATATATGTATTGTCTTTCTGTCTATTTGGTCTATCAATTTATTAAAAAGCCATTTCTCGTATTATACTAGTTGATATGTTGATTTCTCCTTACAATTCTATAAATTTTTGCCTCACATATTTTAATACTCAGTTGTTAGAAACTTATACATTAAGAATAGTTATGATTTCTTAGAAAGCTCACATTTTTATCATTTTGAAATCTCCCACTTTATCTGATAACTTTCCTTTGTCTGATGTTTGCTTTGTCTAAAATTAATGTAACTACTCCAGCTTTCTTTCGATTATCATTAACATGGTGTGTCTTTCTCCTTGCCTTTGCTTTTGAACTTATGTACATATTTATATTTAAAGTGAGCTTCTATTAGAAAACATAGTAGGGTCTTTTGTTTTTATCTACTCTGACAATCTCTATCTTTTAATTAATGTATTTTGGCCATTTAAATTTAAAGTGATTATTGATATGATTGTATTAATATTGCCTTGTTTTTAATAGTTTTGAATTTGATACATTTGTTCTCTTTTTCTTTTTTTATCTTCCTTTTCTTTTCTGCCTTCTCTGGTTATAATTTAGTACTTTATATGAGTCCATTTTATCTCCTCTTTTAGCATATTAATTATCCTTCTTTTAAAAATGTTTTAATGAGTGGTGTCCCTAGATTTTCCAATATAAATTCTTAACTAATATATATACACCTTCAAATAATTCTTAAGCACTTCATGGTTATGGATAGTGCAGGTACCTTATATCAGAGTATCCCAAATTCCCTGCTCCTATCCCTTATATCGTTGCTATCATTCATTCACTTTTATATGCTATAAACACCCAGCAGGTTGTTAGTATTTTACTGTAAGTAAACAACTGTTTTTCTTTTCAAGTACTCTTTATTTCTTTAATGTAGGTACAAGTTCTGACTTATATAAGTTTCCTTCTCCCTAATGAAATTCTTTTAACATTGTTTGCAGGGCAGGTGTGCTGGTGATTAATTCCCTTTGTTTTGTTTGTCTTAGAAAGTCTCTATTTTTCACCACTTTTGAAGAATAATTTTGCTGTACATAGAATTCTAGTTTGGTGAGTTATTTTCTTTCAACACTTTAAATATTTCATTCGATTCCCTAAATATTTCACTGCATAGTTTATGATGAGAAGTGGGCTGTATTTCCTATTCTTGTTCACCTATAGGTAAGGTATTTTTTCCCTCTGGATTAATTTAAAATTTTCTCTTTTTTATTTCATTTTCTCTAATTTGAATATGAGATGCTTCAGTGTAGTTTTTAAATATTTATTCTGATTGGTGCTCTCTGAGTTTCCTTGATCTGTGGTTTGGTGTCTATTAATAATTTTGAAAGTTTATCAGCAATTATTACTTCAAATATTTCTTCTAGTCCATTCTCTCAAGTTTCTTTTGATCTCTCTCCTATGTCTATTGACCTATATTCTATTGACCTACCCATTTTCTCAAGTTTCAATCTACCTGTCTTCAAACCCACTCAATATTTCCTTGGCCATGTTCAAATTCCTTATGAGCCTATCAAAGGCATTCTTTCTTTCAGTAACATTGTTTATTTCTACCAACTCATTGGTTATTTTCTTAGATTTTTTATCTCTTTGATTATTTCCCATCGATTTATGAGTGTTCTCTACTTTTTCCATTCTAACTCCTAACATTTTAATTATAAATAGTTTAAATTCCCCGTCTAAGTCTAGCATCTGTGTTGTTTCTGAGTCTGATTCTAATGCTTACCTTTGCCTTACAGACTGTGCTTTTTTATTGTCTTTTGACAGAATTGCAATTTTTGGTTAAAATATTAACATGCTTTTTTGGAACATGGCCTTTAGTGTGAGTATTTAAGACGTGGCATCATCAGAACAAGAAGCACAACCGTGGGCAATCAGGCATATGCTCATAGCTCCCTTCTCCTTTGGACCACCTAGCTTTCAGCTTCTTGCCCTCCTTGGGCCTTCTCTCTCAGCCTCTCAGGGTCCTTGTTATGCTCCTCTGTGCTCTGCTGATTCTAGCATTGTCCAGGACCCTTCTCTCTCTGTCTTTGCAGCTTTTTTCCTGTGTCTGAGGCTTTTATTCCTCTGTTTATAAAGGTCTCCAGTCATGCCTTACTGAAGCGATCTAATCAAAAGGTCCCTTCTACAATAGGTTTACATGCACTGGAATGGATTAGCTCTAAGGGCATGATCTTCTGGGGTCCACCTAGCTTCAAATTGCCACATAGATCTAGATACCAGAGACTTCATTTTCCTCTAGGGTCCTTGTTTTTGTTTCTGCAAGAGACATTGGTTTTCCCTAAGAGTCTGTCTTTCAGCTATTTCAGTTGCAATTCATTGTTATTATACTGGAGCCCTGTTTGACTTGCTAAGGAGTATGTGTTTTGGGACCCTTCTATAATCTTATGATTAAATCTCACACTTTAAGTGGGCCTGTGTCCCTGGGCTGTGACATATACAAGCATTTTTCTGATCTTTCTCCCCTCTATGTGACATCAAATGGCCAGTGAAGGGTGAGAGTGGTAGAAATGCCTTTACTTTAGATAGGATAATGCACTGGTAAAGTCTTTTCTTCTGGAAAGTAGGTATTTGGTACTAGGTAGGAGAATTCTCTGCGTGTCTTTCACTTTCAGAGTGATTACACTTATACTTCCCCTACCAGAGCCTAAAGGGGATTTTTCTTGAATTTTCAACAGAAGAATCTTGTTTGAGTCTATGAAGTAAAATCCATAAAATAATGGGAGCACCCCTAAGTCTGTGCATCCCAGCAGGTTCTCTTTCTCACACTAATCCACACTGAGAATCCCGCAATTTGTCAAGATTACCATGTAAGTGTTCCTACCAACTCATAATTCCTGTGGATTCTTCTCCTAGATCTTTTTATCCTTTAGTAGAAAAGTTGTGTGTTTGCAGAACTATAATGCAAAAAGTACAGGATCCCCATAGACCACAATATTATTAACAGCCTGCTTTGTTGGGGAACAATTGTTACAATTGATGATAGCACATTTTTATAATTTTCTATAAGCTGCAGTCCATGGTTTAACTTAGGGTTCACTTTTTGTGTATTTTAGTTCTATGGATTTTAAAAGATATATTATTCTGTTACCATATATACAATTTAACATTTCTACTTTTAATAACATTCAAATATATATTAAGTGCTGTTAATTCACAATGTTGTGCTACCATCACCAACAATCCATTATCGAAACATTTTGATTATTCCAAATAGGAACCCTGTGGCTTTAAGCCTTAATTTCCCATTCCATATCCCCATACCATCCCCAGGTTACCTATATTCTAGATTCTGACTTTATGAGTTTGATTATTATGATTTCAAATCAGTGAGATTATACAATATGTGTCCTTCTGCGTATAACTTATTTCACTCAACATTATTCCTTCAAGGTTCATCCATGTTGTAAAATGTGTCAGGACTTCATGCCTTTCTATGGCTAAATAATATTCCATGGAATATACATACCAAATTTTCTTTATCCATTCATAGGTTGATGGATACTTGGGCTGCTTCCATCTTATGGCAGTTGTGAATAATGCTGCTATAAATATTGGTGTGTAAATATCTGTGTGAGACCCTGCTTTCATATACCTAATGGTGGGATTGCCAGGTAATATGGTATGTCTATACTTAGCATTCTGAGGAACTGCCATAATTTCTTCCAAATCAGCTGCACCATTTTACATCGCCACTAGCAATGAATGAGTGCTTTTACTTTTCCACATCCTCTCCAAAACTTGGTAATTTCCATTTTATTAATAGCACTCATTCTAGTGGGTGTGAAATGGAATCTCATTGTGGTTTGATTTGCATTTCCCTGATGACAAATGATGTTGAACATCATTTTTATTGGTATCTGCCCACTTGTATATCTTCTTTGTAGAAATGTATATTCCAGTCTTTTGCCCATTTATAATTGGATTGTTTGCCTCTAATTAAGTTGAAGGATTTATGTGTGTATTCTGATATTAAACCTTTATCAAATATATGGTTTCCAGATATTTTCTCCCATTGTGTAGATAGTCATTTTACTTTCATGATAAAGTCCTTTGAGGCCCAAATGTTTTTATTTTTGATGAGGTCCCATTTATCTATTTTTTTCTTTCATTGCTTGTTTTTCTTTTGTTTCTTTATTTGAGTGTAAAGTCTAAGAAACCATTGTCCAACAGAGTCCTGAAAATGCTTCTCTATGTTTTTTTCTAGGAATTTGATCATTCTATTTCTTACATTTAGGACTTTGATCCATTTTCAGTTGATTTTTATATAAGTAAAGAGGATAGTGTCCTCTCTCTCTCTCCCCGTCACAAACGGAAATCCAGTTTTTCTTGCACTATTTATTGAAGAAACTGTTCTTTCTCTTTGAGTGGTTTTTGCCCCCTTGTCAAACATCAGTAGGTCAAAAAGAGGGAAAAGGTAAAGAAAAATGAGTTTATATGGCTAAGAGACTTCAAAGTGAGTTGGGAGATCATTCCAGAGGTTACACTTATGCACATCTCAGTAGGATCTCATTGACTGCCAAATTAGATACTACCCCAAATACCAAGGCTCCTGAGGGCTCTGGAGACAACCAGACACTTTAGTCAGGGCAGATAGCTCAGGAGTTTGGTGCCTTACCAGTGGGCCCTACTTTGGAATTTATGCTCCCCGGGGAAACAGAGTTGGATTCAGTTGTGGTTTCCCTACATATGGCTCTTCAGTCCTTCTCTTTTGAACCTATAATTAGTACTTGAGTTGGTAGGTGTATGTCCAAGAAACTTAAATCTTTAGGCTGTCCATGTGCCAGCTGGGCCCTGAATTTCAACAAAGTTGCAACACCAACTCTCCAGTTCATTGCTCTCACCCAGGACAGCTAACAAGGAGGTGATGAAGGACAACTACCGTACTAATGAACTGAGAGAGTCTACAACTGCAAGCAAGAGAGGCTCATCCATTGGCCCCATGGAGGCACAGCCCCCTCTCAGTTAGAGGTGGAGTGGACATCACCATCCCAGAATCCTCAGGATTGTGGAATGAACTATGGACTAAAGTAGACTTACTGATATTCTGCTCTAGACTTATTGTGATTTTAGCAATGGAAGAAATTATAGCATTGATGTGGAGGCAGTGGCCACTGGAATTTCTGAGATCAGGAAAAGGGAAAAACAGGTATATGGGGGCATTTTAGAGACTTGGGAATTGTCCTAAATGACATTGCAATGACAGATGCAGGCCATTATATATCTTTCCAAAGCCTACAGAATTCGGTGAGAGAGAGTATAAACTACAATGTAAACTTTAATGCATGCTTAGTGGCAATGCTCCAAAATGTGTTCATCAATTGCAATGAATGTACCTCACTAAATGAAGGATGTTGTTAATGTGGGAAAATGTGGAATGTGTGGGGAGTGGGGCATATGGGAATCCCCTATATTTTTTATGTGACATTTGTGTAATCTAAGTATATTTTTTTAAAAATAGAGAAATTAAGAGAGTGTGATACTGGTAAAGAAATATGTACATAGACCCCATGAATGTAGCAGGGAGCTCTGAAAGAGACCCACCATTTGCAGAACTTTGGTATACTATAAAGTGAGAGTGGGAAAACAAAGGGTTGTTTGATAAATTGAGCTTCAAAAAGTAGATGTTATTAATAAGGGTTAATTAGCAATACATTTGAAGAAAAACCTTGATCAAATGGGATAAATTAAATAAAATAGAGTTTTATGGTTAAGATATTAAAAAAAAAACACACATCAGTTGGTCATAAATGTGGGGAATGGTTTCTGTGCTGTCAATTCAATTCCGTTGATCTATATATCTGTCCTTGTGTGCAAGTACCATGATGTCTTGATTTCTGTTTCTTTTTAATAAGTTTAAGATTGAGAAGTGTGAGTACCCCAAATTCATTTTTCTTTACCAAGATGGTTTTAGGTATTTGAAGTCTCTTATCCTTCCAAATAAATTTGATGACTGAGCTTTTCCATTTCTGCAAAGAAGTGTGTTGGAATTTGATTGAGATTGAATTGAATCTATAAATTGCTTTGTTTAGTGTATTAGTCAGCCAAAGGGGTGCCGATGCAAAGTTCCAAAAGTCTGTTGGTTTTTATGAAATTATTTATCTGGGGTAAAAGCTTACAGTTATGAGGCTCTAAAGAGTCCAACTCTAGGTTGCTTTTTCACCAAAGTCAGTTGCCATGTGTTGAAGCAAGATGGTGAGCAATCTCTACCTGGTCTTTCCTTCCTTCTTCCACTTAAGGATCCACTGGCCCAGCTTCTTCTGATCTCAGCTGTAGTCTGGCATAGGGCTCATCTCTCAGGGCTTCCTGTAGCAGTCTGGCATATGGCTCATTTCTTTCTAGGACTTATCAGCCGCTCAGCTGCTCTGTTCTCTTCAATTGCAAATTATCAGGCTAATGGCTTATCTCTCTTCTCAGGGCTTTAGCTGTTTGAGCCTTCTCCTTTCTGTCACATGGGAGGACCAAAATGACCAAGCTCTCTCCTGTTCCATATCTATGGATCTCTCTTTCTTCCTGTTTATTGAGTGCCCATTTATATCAGCCCACCAAAGGGCAGGGACTTAACCTGAGTCACGCCTTACTGACTTTGTCAAACAAAGGCCCTATATTGATTTAATCAAGTAAACTTAAAACCTTTGAATTTAATACAATTAAGGGGTATCATACTCAGAGGAACAGACCAGTTTACAAACATAATCTTTCTCTTTTTTGGGGTCCATAAATAATCTCAAACTGCCACAGAGAGGATTGACATCCTAATGATATTTAGTTTTCTAATCCATTAACACAGAATGTCCTACCATTTATATAGGTCTTCTTTGATTTGTTTTACCAATGTTTTATAGTTTTATTTCTACATGTCCTTTACATCCTTGGTTAGATTTATTCCTAGTTGATTCTTATTGTCGCCATTGGGAATGGAATTTTTTAATTGATTTCCTTTTCCAATTATTTATTGCTTGTGGATGTAAACAATACTGATATTTTGGGTGTTGGTAATGGACTCTGCTACTCTGCTGAATTTATCTTTTATCTCAGAGAACTTTGTTGTATTTTTTTCCACAGGATTTCCTGTACACAGGATCATGTCAGTTTCAAACAGAGAAGGTTTTACTTCTTCCTTTCCAATCTGGATGCATTTTATTTCTTTTTCTTGCTTAACTGCTTTGGCAAGAACTTCCAGTACAATGTTAAACAATAGTGATATCACTGGTTATCCTTAATTGCTACTGATCTTAGAGAGAAATCTTTCAATCTTTCACCATTATGTAGGATGTTAGCTGTGGAATTTTCATATATGCTCTTTATCATGTCAAGGAAGTTCCCTTCTATTCCTAGTGTTAAGTGTTTTTAACAAGAAGCGGTGCTGGATTTTGTCAAGCACATTTTCTGCATCAATTGAGATGTTCATGGTTTTTTTTATCCTTCATAGCATTAATGTGTTGGATTGCAAAAACTGATTTCCTTATGTTGAATCAACTTTGCATACCAGGGTTAAATCTCATTCACTAATGGTGTCTAATTCTTTCAATATGCTATTGGATTCAGTTTGCTAGTATTTTGTTAAGGACTTTTGTATCTATATTCATAAGAGATATTGGTTTCTAGTGTTTTTACTTGTGGTATCTTTTTTTGCCTTTGTTATGAGGGTAATGTTGGCCTTATAGAACAAATTAGAGAGTGTTCTCTCCTCTTCAGTTTTTTGGAAGAGTTTGAGCAGAATTGGAGTTAAGTCTTCTTGCAATGTTTGGTAGAACTCCCCTGTGAAGCCATCTGTTCCTTGGGTTTTCTTTGCTTGAGGTGTGGTAGTTTGAGATTTTATGTTCTCCAGAAAATCATGTTCTTAAAGCTAGTCCATTCCTGTAGTTTGAACCTATTGTGGATGTAAATTAAGGGCCTTTTGATTAGGTTACTTCAATTAAGGCGTGGCCCAAGATGGGTCTTAATCCTCTTACTAGAGTACTTTATAAACAGGATGAATATGGAGAGAAAGAGATAGAGAGACACAGTATCCGAGAGAGAATGTCAGAAGCTAGAAGATGAAGCAACAAAACCTAGAGAGAAGGGAGTGGCCAGCAGACAGAGCCATGTGCCTTGCCATGTGACACAGAGGAGTCCAGGATTGCTGGCAGCTGGTCCTTGGGGAGAAAACATCATATGATGATGCCTTATTTGGACATTTTTCTCATCCTCAGAAGTGTAAGCCTGTAAACCAGTAAGTCCTCATTGTAAAAGCCAACCCATTTTTGGTATATGGCTTTTGGCTGTCTAGCAATTTAAATAGGAGGTTTTTGAGTATTGATTCAGTCTCTCTTTGAGTAATTAGTTTGTTGCAATCTATTTCTTCTTGAGTTAATGTAGGCAGTTTGCATGTTTCTATGAATTTGTCCATTTCATCTAGGTTATCTAACTTATTGGTATACAGTTGTTCATAGTTTCCTCTTATATTATTTTTATTGAATATATGATATTAAATATATAATATATTTACTAAATATTATATACTTAATATATTGAAGATTATGTATTTAATATTACATGTCCCCCATATCAGTTCTGCTTTTTGTTGTTTCCTCTCTCTGTTTTTCTTTGTCACTCTAGCTAAAGGTTTGTCAATTTTATTGATCTTTTCAAAGAATCAGCTATTGGTTTTGTTGATATCTCTACTGGGTTTTTCTTTTTTTAATCCATTTCATTTATCTCCACTGTAATCTTTGTTATCTCCTTTCTTAGGCTTGCTTTGAGTTTAGTGTGCTCTTATCTTTCTATTTCTTACAGTTTTAAGGTTAGGTCTCTGATTTTAATTCTTTTTCTTTTTTTTTTTTTTAAGTAAGCATTTAGAGCTATAAATTTCATGCTCAGGACTTCTGTGGCAGTTTGATATTATTTATGAATTCCAAAAAAAGTTATAGATTATGTTTGTAAATTTGTCTGTTCCTCTGGGTGTGATAACCCTTTGATTGTATTAGATATAGCTGAGATGTCTGATTAAATTAGGTTAAGATTAGGGCTTTGATTCAACCACATCATTAGAGTGCAACTCAGCAATGAGTCCCAGCCCCCTTGGTGGACTGATAAAACAGACTCTCACATGGAAGTAGACACACAGAGAAGAAGAACACAGAAGAAGAGAGACAGCTCATTAGACACAGCAGATTTCCTGAGAGGAGAGATGACCTTGATAGTCTACAGCTGACCTTGTGAAAAGAACAGAGTAGCTTTGAGCCCAGAAAGAAGTGAGCCTAGAGGAGACAGACAAGCCTTACACCAGCTACAGCTGAGATCAAAAGTAGCTGGGACTACGGAGACTTAAGAGGAAGAAGGAAAGCTGAACCCTCACAGACATCACCTGCCATCTTGCTTCAACACGTGGCTAATGACTTTGGGTGAGAATGTACCTCTTTTGGTACCTTGAGTTGGATTCTTTAGGGCCTTAAGACTGTAAGCTTCTGCTCCAAATAAATACCCTTTATAAAAGCCAACAGATTTCTGGTACTTTGCATCAGCACCCCCTTTGGCTGACTAATACAGATACCTTCACTACATCCCATAAATTTTGGTATTTTATGTTTTCATTTTCATTTGCCTCAAGACATTTATTAATTTCTTTTCTGATTTTCTCTTTAACCCATTGGTTGTTTAAGAGTATGGTTAATGTCCACATATTTAAGGATTTTCCATTTTTCCCTCTGTTATTGATTTCTACGATAATTCCATTGTGGTTGAAGAATATTCATTGTATGCTTTCAATGTTTTCTTAATTGTTGAGACTTGTTTTGTTGCCTATCATATGGTCTATCCTGTGGAATGATCCATATCACTTGAGAATAATGTGTATTCTTTTTTTTGTTGGGTGAAATGTTCTATATATGTCTGGTGGTTCTAATTTGTTTAGGATATTGTTCAAGTTCTGTAATTTCTTAATAATCTTCTGACTAGATATTTTAGCCATTATTGAAAGTGCAGAGTTAAGGTCTTCTACTATTAATGTAGAATTGACAATTTCTCCCTTTAAATCTGTCAATATTTGCTTCATATATTTTGGGGCACTGCTGTTAGGTGCATATATATTTATAATTGTTATGTCTTCTTTTTGAATTTTCCCCTTTATCAGTATGTAATGGCCATCTTTTGCCATTGTAACTGCTTTTGACCTAAAGTCTATTTTATATGATATTAATGTAGCTATCACAACTCTTTTTTTTGGTTACTACATGCATCATATATTGTTTCATCCTTTCACTTTTGATCCACTTGTACCTTTGAATTTACAGACAGCATATAGTATTTGTATCCATTCTGCCAATCTCTGCCTTTTAACTACAGAGTTCAATCCATCTACATCTAAAGTCAATACTGATAATTCATTAATTTTTCCTGCCATTCTGCTATTTAACTTTGCATGTCTTATACTATTTCTGTCCCTCAGTTCTTGCTTTTATACTTATTTGATTTTTTGGTGCTGTACCTTATAGAGTGCCTTCTCTTTTCTATCTGGATATATTTTTCATCTCTATTCCTTGTGGTTAGCAGGGGATTAAACTTTAACACCTTACATCTATAACAATCATATTTGGTTTGATACCAGCTTAACACCAATAACATACACATACATATACACTTTTACTATACCCTGCTGTTCTCCACCATTTTTTGTACTTGTTATCACATATCTTTGTATATTGTTTATCCAAAACAATAGATTCATCATTACTTTTTATATATTTGCATTTTAGCACCTGTAGGAAATAAGAAGTGACATTGCATACCAAATAATACACTATAATAATACTAGCATTTATAATTACCCAAATCCTTGTCTTGAGTGCAGGTCTTTATTTATTTATCCTGATTTTAACTATTGTCTACTGGCCTTTTCTTTCAGTCTGAAGAACTCTCTTTGGCATTGCTTGTAGGGCATGTCTGGTGGTAGTGAGCTTCCTCAGCTTTTGTTTATCTGGGAATGCTTTAATCTCTCCCTCATGTTTTGAAAGAAACTCTGACTGGATACAAAATTCTTGGTTGGTAGTTGTTTTCTTACAGCACATTAAGTTTTCCAACCCAGTGCCTTATTGCCTTCAAGGATTCTGATGAGAAATCGGCACTCAATCTGATTGTGATTCCCTTGTACGTAACACTTCGCTTTTCCCTGTTCAGCTATCAGAATTCTCTCCTTGTCCTTTGTATTTCATAGTGTGATCAATATATGGTGGGTTTAATTTACTTCATTTTTATACTTTCTGTGTCCTCTGGGCTTCCTGGATGTGCATTTTTCACATCATTTGCTAAATTTGGATGTTCTTTGTCATTATTTCTTTGAATATTCCCTTCTGCTCCTTTCTCTATTTCTTCTTTTGGGATTTCAATAGTGCATATATTTGCATGCTTGATGGTGTCTCAGAAGTGTCTTAGGTTATGCTTTCTTTTTATAATTTTTTTTTTTCTGCTCTTCAGCCTAATTCATTTCAATTGTCTTGTCTTCAAGTTCACTGCTTCTTTTGCCAGCTCCAATCTGCTCTTGAAACCCTCCTGAAAATTTTTCATTTCAGTTTTTGTGGTTTTCAGCACCAGTTCTTCTCTTGGTTCCCTTTTTTTTTTGTACATTTTTGTTTCTTTTCTAATATTCTCATATAGCTCATTCATTATTTTCCTAATTTCCTTTAGTTCTTTTCCTGTGTTTTCCTTCATCCCCGTGAGCTTTTTTTTAAAGATATTTTTTAAAAGATTTGTTTTGAATGTGCACATGCTGTTCTTCTTCATTGATGTTTTCTAGATTGTTATCCTCTTCCTTTGGATAGGCCATCACTTCCTGTATCTTTGTTTGTCTTGTACCTTTTTGTTGAACACTGTAAATTTAAATATTTTAGAATGTTAACTCTGAAATTTATTCCCTGAGATGTCTGGTTTTTTATTTTGTAACCAACTGGGGATGAGACAGATATTTTCTTGAATTTCAGCCTTACTATCAGGAATGTCTTTCCAAGGTAAATGCAGTGTGCAGAGTTTCCCTGTCTTTTGGAGCCTCTGTCTTTTCCTGTAATTTTTTTTTGTTCGTTTTTTGGAACTTCACTGTTTACAAGATTTTAGTTGTCCCTTCTGTTTTCCAACAGACAGACCTCCTTCTACCAGGTGTTTGGAGCTGGCAAGCCTTTGCCCCAGACTGCCTGCCTCTATTGTTTGTTACACTTTTTTCTTGTTTCTTTTTTTAGCTGTCTCAAGCTGCTTTTGCCTGGAGGGCAAATTTTTTGGAGTAAGAGAACACCAGGGAGGACTTTTCCAATTCAGTCTTTCCCAGTTAAAACAGTGCCAGAGATCCTGGATGGTGTTCAGGCAAGCTCCAAAGTTCCCTGGAGAGGGGATCAGGAAAGATGCCAGAGCTTCTCACAGGGTTCACCAAAGTTGAGCTTTCTTGGCCTGCCCAGCAAATGCAGCCCTTTAACTAACTATCCCCCAGAGCCCTGAGGAAGTGTAGTATTTAAAAAACCCCTTTGTTGTAGCCCTTATCTGGGGTGGGTTGTAACAATGGCTACCCAGAGAGCTAGGCACCCAGCAATCTGATGTCACTAGTCAAAAGCAGTGATTAGTGATCAACCATGACCACCACTGGTCTTGGGGAAAAGGATTTTTATGTCCCTTTTTGTCAACAGTTTAGTCAGAGGTTGGACTCATAACTATAACCTGCTGTTGCTTTCCCTGCTATTAGAGTGGGAGTGGATGTTGATAGATGCTATGTGGAGAGAAAAATTTTGCTGTCTTTATCATACTTGATCAGCCTCTTCCTCTTGCTCATCCCTGGGTGCTGTCCAGTGTTCTTCTGGCCTCCAGTGTTTCAAAATGGTTGTTTCAGACAATTCCTGCCTGTTTCATAGATGTTCTGGTGGAAGTACTGATTCCTGGATCTCTCTACTCTACCATCTTCCCACAATCAACTCCTTGTAGCATATCTTGATAGTGAAGCTTTGGGTATGCCTGTGTTCCCATATTTAAAGGTAGTCCTGAGACTTCAGTTCTCTGATGGGTCCAATAAAACTCAATGATATCCAGTTTGTTCTGCTTTTATCTTGTTTTAAGTGTAAGAAAGAAAATGCCCCAGCTCTTTACATCTCAAATCTGAAATTAGCAATTTTACTTAGTTATGTTGAAAACACAAAGAAAGCAGAAAGCCATTTTATTTTACTTGTACTAAATTATTTCCAGAAGAGTGATGTTGCTTAAAAATCTAAAGATTTTATTTTCACTTTATTTCTTGTTCTTAAAATTATATACTTTAAATTTTGAGTCATTCTTGAATGGAAACTCTATTTTTCAAAAAAAAAATTCGTTGATACTTCTTGGAAGTTCTTCCAGGTATATTGGCTCTTGATTAGCGTCATTCCTGCAATCATTCTACTACATTCCATCTGACTCCCTTCTTTTCTTTGTCATGCTTTTAAATATGCTTCTCTTGAAATTTACTAAATTGCTGGGTAAAAACAGGATGCATGAAAAAGTTTCTTTCCATTTTAAGGGCATTTACTTCAAATTTGAAAGTTTTAAAGGAATCTACAAAATTTTCATCTATTTGCTTCTATTTCTAGCTTTCTCTTGAAGAGAAAGTATCCATCCAGCTGTATTTAATTCTTCAAACTTGATCTAATATTGCTTTATCGAGGAGAAATTCCTAGACATTACTCCCATTTGGTTTAATGTTTTCTAAAATTCTAGCGATGATACAATATTTCTTTTGTTATTTTATTTTAGATCTTAAGCTCTAACCAAATTCTTCCTGATATCTTCATTATAACTCATATTAATAATTTTATTTATAATTATGATAAGGAATATAAGGACAAATGCATCTTGATTACTCTAGGATATGACATTACATGATTGTGAATGACAGGTTAATAACCATGTCTTTATACATCACGGAGTATTTGAATTTTTGCTGACCATGTGTAATATTAAAAAATATTAAAGAATAAGAGTAAAGTGTGAACTTGTACCTGTATTTCCATGAATATTTACATAATAAAACCATAGTTGTTTATCCTTTGTATAAGGTCAAATGTTAGTACATTTTTATATCTTCTCTAGTTTATTAGTTTCAAGTTTTAGCTGATATGTGGTATTTTAACTCCCATTTGTAAATATATAAAATAATTATTTGCATGCCATATATGTATAGCTGTTTTCTACATTTTCAGACAGTCATTTTATACTACGCCCCATTATTTTTTTAAAAATCTTACTTGACTAGAATGTATAATCAAGAAATAGATTCAAGTTTATGTGGCTGCTATAGTTTCTTAGATTTTGGATATTTAAAGAATATCTTTGGATTAACTTTGCAAATGAAAAACAGTGTCTGTGTTTTGAGTTCTTCTATCATAAACTTTCCCTGTCAAAATGAGGTAATATTTTCCTTTTTGTCACTGACATTTTGTTTAACAGAACATAAAATGAACATTGTGCTTTCTTTCTATATAATTTAATTGGCTTTCTTGGACAATTGTTCAATTTTTATACCATTTAAATGTATTCATTCTATCCAAATCAATTAAACTATTTTATCTGGATATTGATCTTATTTTTTTCTAAATAAATGGATCGGGTAGCAAAGAAAGTCCTTCTTCGTCTAACACCTTTTATTTTTCTATTTATTCCAAATTTTTTCTTAGTAACACCATGTATTTTGTTCTTGGTCCTCAATGCATATCAGTTTCTCCTTATCACTTTATCTCAGACTTTCTCCTCTGTGTCTGAAAAATTTCCTCTCCTTTGATTTAAAGTTAGTTATATCTATTGCACGTCTCATTATCTAATACAGATTTTATTTTTACTATTATTATTTGTAATCCTTATAATTCCTTAATTTTACTTGTTTTCTTTTCATTATTTATCTTTCTCCATGTAGATTACTTTTACTCTCAAGCTATTGCATTATTATTTTTATAATACTGTATTATATAATTCATATTTCTTAACTTTTTTCATAATAACAAAATGATTGCTAATATTTTTCTTCTATACATAAAACAAATATATATATTTTTAATTTTGCAGTTCACCTGGACCTCAAATGTTATGTCCTGTTTTCTGGGGGTTTTAGAAAATTTTCCCAGCCCTCAAGTTTTTGCTCCTACTGCTCCCTTCTTCTCTTTCTCCTTCCTTTTGTTTCATCTTCATCTTTCCTTGTTTTCTTTTCCTCCCAGTTTCATTTGCTTACCTTTTTCCTCATCCAATTTTCTACAAAATGGGGAAAATTTCCAAGAGAAAGTGGTTTTTCATTATAAACTTTCTTTCACAATCAGTTGGGATTTGTTTTTCCTGGTCAAAAGAAAGAATTCTGTCAAAGATATCAAAAAATGAATTGAAAGGAAATGGCCTAGCATCAAATAATATAGCGTGGGCATTGGCCAATCAACACAGACAATTGATAAAGCAAATAGTATTGTCACATGAAAAAGATGTGACAAAAAAAAAAATCAAATAGTCTGCCATCATACATTTCTTCCCTAATTCTGTGTTCTGGATAAAAGTTTCTAAGGCTCCTATAAGGCAGAGTCCACTTGGGAGACAGGTACTCATAGAATTAGAGTAAACGAAGATCTTTGTACTTTCCTTTGAAGACTATTTCATGTAAAAAATGTATGCCCTCATCTAGATGAATATCTTAATATTGAGCAAGTCAATAGCTCCTTCAAATTTAATTTGTTCCTACATTAAGTGTGTGTATGTGTATTGCTAATAATCCTGTTAAATTTGATAAAATTTACTTTGGTTAATGAGAGATGCAAATCACCAGGCTCTATAATGTGATTATTTTAGAAAATTGGAGCTTTAAAATATTACTTTGTAAATAGTTTACACATGACTCCAATTTTCCATGCTCTCTCCAGATTCTTATCAGCATCTTTTATTGCCAGCTGATATTATCACAGGGCTTCTAAGGATACACCTAAGGGCATTACAAATATATTTATAACTGCTTATGTCAAATACTAACATCCTGCAAAATTTCCTTAGGAGCTCTGGCAAACAGAGCCATTATAAATGTAATGAGAATAAATGGATAGTGTATGAATTAGACCTTATTATCTGAAGCACTGGCAGTGTGAATGGCTTCTGAAGCAGGACTGTACAGGAGATGCTTGTGAAGTTTATGGGAATTGATTGCTTCTGTGTGGAACCATCACGTGGACCTGCAGGTAAGCGGTTGGTGTCAGCAGCACCATCAGTGAGAAGATGAGCTGAGTGAGGAGCAAAGGAGTCTCTTCAGGTACTTTTTAGTTTATAACTTTAGAAAAATTTTATTATAGTTTTACATAAAATCTAGGGATTGGTCTTTGTTTTGTCATGGAAAGACCAAAATATGTAAAGCCTTAAGCATTTCACAAAGTAAATTTTTGTCATTTTTTTCCAGTTCTTTTGAAACCTCTTGATTCCATTTACATTGCATTGTGCAAGAAAATCATTGTTTTATTAAAACTATGATATTGGTTATTATATAAATAGCCAACTAATTGGATCTGGTGAATAGTCATTTACTAGATGGCTTTGTTCTAAAAGATACAAGCTCCTTGGATAGAAATAAAATTGCAAAATAAACAAAATCTTCTAGGAAATAGACATGAAATTCTTCTCATCAATAAACATTGCGTAATAAATACTCTTAATGAAATATCTCGGAAAATTTTTTTTTAAAGAAAACCTATTAAAGAGGAATCCACGTGCCTCACTTACATATTATACGAAAATATGTAACTGAAAGACTGGCCGTGTGATACTTGCTACAAGTAGGGAATGGGGATCTGCCCAGATTTGATAAAGCTACTGTTTCACAGGAGCTCACTGTGAAGGTTACTGTAAAAGATTTGGCTTCAATGGCTTTTTATAGCAATAAAGTTCTTAGAGCACCCCTTGGAATTCAGGGGCCTCAGAAGGATTCTGCTTTTTCCTCTCTTACTCCTCAAAGCAAACCGTTTCCCCTTATTTGGTAATACATTATAAATTCAATAGACGCAAGTTCTTTATTAAAGTTTAGAATTATTAAAAACTGACTCTTTCTTGACTTTGTTCTAAATTTAATCCATTATCAGATATTTGTATATTTGTTTAAATAAGCTCAAAACCCATTCTAAGAGTCAGATTTTAAAGAAACAAGTAGAAAAGGTAAAAAAAGGAGAAACTGGGCATGAGATACATGCATGCCTCAATTTATCTTGCATCAGTGATTTAATAAAACATATAAGCTGAATAATGATTATATTTAAAAGAACAATGTTTATTATTATTTATACTATAAGATAATACATGAGCAACATCAAAAGCACTTTCAGAATATACCTTTGACCCAACAACTTCACTTCCAGGAATTTATCATATATATACACACACTCAGATATGTGGGAAATGACTTTTTACAATACTATTTACTATTGCATCATTTCTAAAGGCACAATGTTAGAAGCAAACTAAGTGTCTTTTTTTTAACGGAACTGGTGAAATAGAGTAGACATAGTCACATAGAATATGTGTATTGTTGTGAAAAAGAATGAGAAAATCCTTTGAGAACTGGTATGCAATGATTTCCCATGAATAGACAGCTAAAATCCAAGATGTTGAACAGTGTGAATGAAACTGTTTTCTTAAAAGGGAAGAAAATATGTATGGTTATATCCTTATTTTGCATATATATCTCTTGAAGTTTACCTTTTAAAAAACTTATAATTTGGATGCCCTCCAGAAGGAAGGAAATAGATGGCTTGAGAGCAGATGTGAGGAGGAGAATATTAACTGTATGCCCTTCATAGAGCTGACTTTGAAACAGGTGACAGTATTAGCTGTACAAATTATGCAAACTTATAAACAAGAATTAACAACAAGAAATAATTTACCTAAATTGTTTTAACTTTTTTTTTATTAAACATAAGCTTCCTTTCATTGGAAATGTGCTTGAAACAAGGTCATATGGCATCATATTTAAGGTAATGTTTCAAGCAAATTAAACAACACAAGTATAGTACAGTATAGATAATTAATGAGAGGATCATACATGTTAAGGATGAACAAAAATAGACATATATATCATGCAAACTGGGAAATAAAATATTACAAAATTATAGGATGAGACAATATTTTTAAATAAAAATATTGCATGAAATTTAAGAGAAGTTTTATGATCTTTAAATATTTTGTGCTTTTTAAAATAAAATTTCTGGACAATAGAATCTGTTTTCTGTTTTCAATTATAGAACTTTCAGTGGTGATCATTTTGTATTTATAGTAAGATTATTCTGAAAAAATATAAAGAGAATTTTAAGTAGTAATTTTGTAAAATTTCACTTTGAATAACTATTCAAAAACTGCTGTCCCTATGCAATAGAGTATGAATCTAAAAATGAAAAGCAATATTTTAAAAAAATTGAATAGTCATTTACTAAAACATAAGGTGCCATAGTTAAGAAATGTATTTTCAGTGACATCTGACTATTTTCTGGTAACTCTTTCATTCCTACTGCCCATATTAAGGCTGAGAAGTTCTTTTTCAGATGCCAAAGAAGAAAAAAATCAATGTAAAGATTCTGGAATATTTTTAAAAACAAGAAGGATATGTTTTTCTGACTTTTGAAATTTATTATGTCAAGTATACTAAGCAAGCATAATTTTCTCCTGAATGTGTCTATTTTTTCTACTATAAATATGATATACAATTAAAAATTATACAATAGAAAATATATTGAAAAGAAAATAAAGTTAGAGTGATATAAATATCCATTTAGGAGAAAATTTTGTTAACATTTTAGCATATATATTTTCTATACATAATATTCCTTAATAAAAGAGATATGCATTAAGAGATATACATGCTATTTGTATTTTTTGTATAAAAATACATGATTGTAATAGGTGCATATATGTGATATGACATGAATAAATGCATATATATTTACATATTTTCAACAACTTCATAGTTTTGCCTTATATCTGTTCCCTTATTTCCTTATGTACTATATTTATCCATAAATAAATATATAATTTTTTCAACCTTCTTATCATTTTATATACTGTTATGATTAACTTTACAGAACATGCATATTTGTAATATTGTTGGATTCATATCTCAGGAGATCAAATCCTAACCCCTGGTAATAGTAATAGTGTCTGTACCTTCTAAAATTTCAATAGATCTTACCAGATGGCCATTCAGAAAATTGGAATGATTTTTTACTCACACGTTCCCCAGTATTGGGTTTATAAATTTTTTTTTTTTTTTTTTTTTTTGCACATTTGGTAAGTGGCGCTAAAGCTCTGACCTTCTCCTGCCACATTAGCTTCTCTCTCCCAGTCCACACCTAAGACCTTTTGGGGAGTTTGCTATGATACATTGGCTGAGGAAGAGAAAACCTGGATCTAATTTACAGGTGATTCATCAAGATATATAGATGCCACCCAAAAGTGGACAGCTGCAGCACTACAGCCCTTTTCTGGATATCCCTGAAGGACAAGGGTAAAAGGCAATCGTCTCAGGGGGTAGACCTTCAAGCAGTACACCTGGCTGTTCATTTTGCTTGGTATGAGAAATGGCCGGATGTGTGCTTGTATACTGATTCATGGGTTGTCACCAACGGTTTAGCTGAATGGTGAGGGACTTGGAAGGAACATTATTGAAAAATAGGTGACAAAGAGGTCTGGGGGAGAAGATACATCTCTCAGAATGGGTGAAAAACATGAAGATATATGTATCCCATGTGAATGCTACCAGAGAGTGACATCAGCAGAGGAGGATTTTCAGGATCCAGTGGCTAGATTGACCTGTTCTGTGAATACCAGTTGGCTCTTTGCCAACTACTCCTGTCTTGCCAATAGGTTCATGAATAAGGTGTCCATGAAGGTAGGGAGGGATGTTATGCATGGACTCAGCAACATGGACTCCCATTCAGCAAGCCCTACTTGACTACAGCTACTGCTGTGAGCTGAATCTGTCAGCAGCAGAGACCAACACTCAGTGTTATGGCATTATTTCCTGATGTGATCAGCCTGCTAGCTGGTGGCAGGATGATTATATATTAGACAACTGCCATCATAGAAGGAGAAGCATTTTGTTCTTACTGGAATAGTCATGTACTCTGAATAGTGATTACCTTCTCTGAATGCCATGCTTCTTCCAAAACGACCATCCATGGACTTATTGCAGAATGTCTATTGCACTATCATGGTAATCCACATAGCATTATTTTTGATCAAGAGACACACTTCTTAGAAAATTAATCATAGGAAAGAGCCCACAATCATGGAATTCACTGGTTCTACCATATTCCCAATAATTCTGATGCAGCTGTATTGATAGAAAAGTGGAAATAGCCTTTTGGAGGCTCAACGACTACACCAACTGAGTCGTGATGCTTTTCTCGTTTGGAGCAATGTTCTCCAGGAGGCTGTAACACTCTAAATCAGCATGTAATCTATGGGGCTGTTTCTCCCATATCTAGGATTCACAGATCCAAGAATCAACGGGTAGAAATGGGAGTGGCACCACTCACTATTACCTCAATGATCCACTGGAAAAATATTTGCTTCCTATCTCTGCAACCTTATGCTCTGCTGTTTCTAGAAGTTTTTGTTCCAAAAGGAGTATAGCTTCCACCAGGACACTACAATGATTCCATTAACCTGGAAATTAAGTGTGCCATCTAGTCACATTGGGCTCCTCATACATCTGAATCAACACGCAAAGTAGGAAGTTACAGCAGTGGCTAAGGTGACTCATCATTATAATCCAAGGGAAATAGGACTGCTAATACACAATGTAGATAAAGAAGAGTATACCTAGACTATAGGAGATCCTTTAGGGTATCTGTTAGTACCACTATGCCCTGTCATTACTGTCAATGGAAATGTATAGTAACCCAATACAAGCTGGATTACTAATGGTCCAGACCCGTCGGGAAGGGATGTTTGTGTCACCCAATCTGGCAAAGGGCAATGAGCAGCTGAGGTCCTTGCTGAGAATGAAGGGAATATGGAATGGGCAGTGGAAGAAGGTCATAAATATGATCTATGGTCATGTGACCAGTTGCAGAAACAAGGACTGTGATGGTTGTATTTAATTCTTGTTTTGTTAGGAATATGCTTGTATATGTTTATACATAAAGTTTTCTTCTTTATCTTGCCCCCTTATTATACAAGCTGTATTTATCTATCAAATTTAAGAGTGACTGTTATCCAAAAACTTGAATACTCTTCCTGGGAAAGGGTTAGTACATTTTGAGTTGTATGCAGGAGAGTTGAGTTATGTTAGGCAAAAATATGACTTCGTTATTTCTTTATTTAGAGATTGAGTATGGTTTAAGGATATGTGTATGGGTGCCAAGTTGACAAGGGTTGGGCTATAATGGTTAATTTCATGTGTAAACTTGGCTAGGTTATGGTTGTTTGGTCATGCAAATACTGGCCTGATTGTGAGGGAATTTTGTAGAGAGATTTAAATCATTAGTCTGATGACTGTATACATAGCTGATTACATCTACAATCAACAAAGGAAATTTTCTTCAGCCATGATAGGAATCTTCTCACCCAATCAGTTGGGGCCTTAAAGGGAGAACTGAGGATTTCAGCACTCAGAAATAATTTTTATCTATACTTCACCCAGCCAGCTTTTCAGGGGAATTTAACGTCACTTTCTTCAAATTTCCATCTTGTGGCTGGGTTGTGCTACAGAATTTGGATGTGCCAATTCCCAAGGCCACATAGGCCAAATATTAAAATTAATCTATTGGTTATGTTTCTTTGGAGAACCTTAATACATTGTCCATTTTTATTTTTTCATTTGTGTTTTGCCTATTCACATTTCCCCCAAATTTCAATTGGGATGCTTTTTTGTTTTGCTTTGTTTTTAGAAAGCACTGGGGACTGAACCTGGAACCTCCCATGTTGGAAGCAGGCACTCAACCACTTGAGCCACATCTGCTCCCCTGGGATGCTTTTTATCATTTTTCATATTACTTGAAAGAGCTTTATATATATCAAGTAAGGCAGATACTTTCACTTGTCTACCTGTTTGCCATTCCTTTCTTAAAAACAGAATCAATGCTTTTGTTGTTGTTGTTTAAATTAATGACCCCTGCATGGCAATCAGTTTTCTGAAAATTGACTTATGTCCTGTCCCAGTCTCAGGAACTGAATCTGGATTGGTTGAAGCTAATCAAAGCGTCCATTGGTTTAGAAAAGGGCATTTGTCATTTGAGTCTGAATGAACATCTATAGGACATCTTTTTGGAAAAGACATGTCTTCACCCTTAGGAGGGATACAGAAAAATAGATGGATTCTTTCTGTCCCTGCATATTGTCATGTCTGAATTGGGTGCCCCAAACTTGTATAATCATATATCTACCAGATTAAGGATGAAGCTGACTTGATGAATATGGTAATGTAGAAAAAAAGGATAAAAAAGAAAACAATTTTTTTTTAAAAAAAGGAAGCCATGAGCCAAGGAATGCAGACAGCCTCTGAAAGCTGGGAATGGCCCTCAGCTAACAACTGAAAAGAACCTAATTCTGGAAACCACCAGAAAGAGTAAGGAAACAGATTCCCCCCAGAT
>JAQZBX010004059.1:28845-62185 GCA_029593785.1 Cabassous unicinctus
AAAAAAAAAAAAAAAAAAAAAAGAACTCTCATTTGGGCTGGATGTACATCTGGTTTCAACATTTCTGACTCATGCATGGTATTTTATATTTTGCCAATGACACATTTTCTTATACTTTATGTAATTACTTAGTGAAATATACCTCAGATAAAAAAGTCTCTTAAACATAATTATGAGTAACAAAGTACCTTTTATTTAATTAAAAATACAGGAACATACACTCATATATTCTAACAAATATAGTATATCTATTTCAAGGATATATATATATATATGTATAATATATATTGAGCTGGAAGAATAAACTGTAATGCATATAGTCAGTAAATTTGAAATCTGGATTGGAGAGTAAAGGGAAAAACATAGTAATATGAAACAAATATGAAACATAGTATGTAAAACAAAACCCTTGCATGGGTTGATGTTCAATCAGTTCTCTGCAACTGAAGACCTCAGAAAATAAAAATAAAATTGAGTTAAAGTTAGATTTTTTTCCCCTTAGATATAGTTACCTCTTGAATGCTGGAGTTGCAAAACCACAAAATGATTACCAAGTTAACTTACAGATCCGAATTTATGGCAATGAAGAAGAAATATCCCTTGTGGGTAGCATATATTTAACATTTTAAAAAATTGATTAATATATAAATTACATGTCTAATGGTTTCTTGCAAATTACTTATCCTGGGGTTAAGCATGTTATCATTTTAGAACATAATATCTATAAATGAAACATTCTGGTTTCATACCCACATCTGCCACTTGACTGATGCCTGAACTGAATGAAATCCTTGGAAGTTCCTTAGGCTTGTTTTAGGTCTTGTCGCTCACTAATGGTAATATATTTGAAAGTGCATTATAGATTCTAAAGCACTGAGCACTTGGTACACATAATTCTTCATATCATGGAATATATTAACTGTGCCATAACTGGAAATGAAAACAGTAACTTTATTTTTCCTCTTTCTCCTTCTGAAACTAATTAATATCTTCACATGGTGATTAATTTCCCACTGATTGGGGACATATTTCATACTCATATTTAATGGCATGCTAATTTAGGGGGCATGTTTCTATTTTAAATAATCTATTAAGCCACTTCTTCTAAGGATAAATAGGCAGTAAATATGGGAATCTCCTTATTTCACCACTCCCAGCCCTGTCTTGCTGCTCTCCATGCAAACACAGCCATGCACTATGACAATCTAAAATGATCTCATAGATTTATGAATTTTGCTTATTAATTTATTTGCTTCTCTATAAAAATGCAAGCCCCATAAGGAAAAAAACAATTTTCTTTTGATATATCAACTATTAATGGTATGCAGAATGCATGTCACATATTAAGTATATAATTAATATATGTTCAAACAACAAATTACTCCATAAAGTTGCAATGGCCAAATATAATTTGAGTATATATTTGTCAGAGAATTTTAGAAAATTGGAGATTTAAGCCTAATTCGGTCTTTAAGTAGTGTAGCAGTTTGATATTGTTTATGAATTCAAAAAAGAGATATTGGATTATGTTTGTAAACTAGTCTGTCTCTCAGGGCATATTAGATTATGTTAGATTCAGAGGTTTCACTTTTACTTGATTAAATAATGATTGATGCTTTGATTGGGCCACATCAGTAGGATGTTGAACCCACACAGCAGAGGAACTTTAGAGTTTTAGATGCTGGAGCTCAGGAATTAAGAACAAAGAGGAGCAGAGAGAAGGCTCAATTAGACACAGCAGAGGCCTTGAGAAGAGAGACAAGCCATTAGCCTGAGTCTACAGCTGGCCTTGTGGAGAAATCAGAGCAGCTGAGCCCAGAGAGAAATGAACCCCGGGAAGAGAGGAACCCAGGAAGCAGACACTTGACAGACGTCGGCAGCCACCTTGTTCCAACAAATGGTGACAGACTTTGGTGACGGAAGTAACTTATGTTTTATGGCCTGGTAACTGTAAGATTCTACCCCAAATAAATATCCTTTGTAAAACCCAATAGATTTCTGGTTCTTTGCATCAGCAACCCTTTGGCTGGCTAATACAGAATTTAGTACCAAGAGTGAGATCATGTTTTGTAATCACCAAAAAATGTGGGAATGGTTTTGTAAATGGGTAGGGGGTATTTTCTGGTGGAATTGTGAGATGCTTGGTAGAAAAGACCAATAGTACTTTGCAGAGACTGTTGATAGTAATATGGACTCTAAAGAGACTTTTTATGAGGACTTGAAGTAAATGATGAAACTATTATTGGAAACTGGAGGAAAGGCAATTCATGTTTTAAAGTCACAGAGAATTTAGCAAGATTAACTCCTCGTGTTTTATGGAAGTAAGAAGTTGAAAATGGTGAGCCTGGGCATTTAGCTGAAAAACTTTTCAAAGTAAACTCAGAATGCAGCTTGGCTTCTCCTTGCAGCTTATAGCAAAATGCTAGATGAGAGAGATAAACTGAGGACTAAACTGTTGGGCACAAAGAAACCAGAAACTGATTCCAGAAATGCCAAACTTCTGGAAATCAACCCCCAGATGATAGTGCCCCATTTGAGGACTTAACTAAACTTGGAACTTGTAAAGCAGAATTGAAGATGCAGTTATTTAGGAAAGATTTGTGGAAAATCTTACTATCTGATGACTTGGACTCCTGCTTCTTGCATGCCAAACCAACAAGCTTTTTGAAAGAGCTGTATGAACAAAACCACTGTCTGCTTAGACTAAAAGGGACATGGAAATGAGAGATTGAAGAAGAAACAGTTTTAAGAGGACGATGATGGAAGCTGAGATCTGGAATTAAGATATCGCCTTGGACCAAGAGAGGAACCCCACCCATGTGTACAAAGAGGGTGAATTTGCCCCAGCAGTTGAAGAGGGTAGATGTCTCTGCCTGATGTTTGGGGAGAGTTTTGCCACTCCAGGGTACAGAGAGGATGAAGCACATTCCCCATTGATTAGCGAGGTTAAGGTCACCACCCCATAAATCTGATAGGGGTAGATCTGTCCCCCATGGATTAGGGAAGGCCAGGTGGTCAACTCGTTGCTCTGAGAGGGTTAAGCCTGTATGCCAAAGGTTAGGGAGGATGATTTCTTCACTTCACTGTTAAGTGGGGTGGGGTGGGGGGGTTAAGACTCTAACCCAAAGATTGGATGAAGTGTGGCAATCACCCCACTGCTTTTGGAGGGTGAGGTCTAGACCTGGTCAACACCCAGATGCTTGATGAGAGTGGAAGCAAGAATATGGCCATTGGGCAAGCCTGTTGAAAGGGTGGATCCCCATGAGGCCCCAGAGAGAAGAAACCATTGTCTTAAGAATGACTCTCAGACTTTGACTTCTAGTAACATATGCCCTGCAGGTTTTCTAAACTGTCCTGGACCCATAGCTCATGTTTCCCTCCCAATTTCTCCATATTGTAATGCAAATGTTTACTCTTTGTCTGTCTGTTTGTGTATTGGAAGCAGATAAATGGTTTTGTAAGTTTCAGAGATCTACAGCAGATGGGACTTTGCCCAAAGACAAACTTTATTTCTTTAAACTGATTATAATATGATTTTTTTTTTTTTTACTTAGTATTGTTACTGAAATAAGGTTTTTGAATATTGTAATGTCTTTTTGGAATTTAGAGGGTAGAGTATAGCAGTTTGATATCATTTATGAATTCCAAAAGTAGATATTGGATTATGTTTGATAACTGGTCTGTCCCTTAGGGCATATTAGATTACATTGGATTCAGAGGTTTCACTTTTACTTGTTTATATAATGATTGAGGTTTTGAGTGGGCCATGTCAGTAGGATGTTGCATTCCTGCCCCCTTGGTGGGTGGGAACTCACAGAGAAATCACACCACAGAGACGTAAGTTTGGAGTTTTTGGTGCTGGAGCCCAGGAATTAAGGACACAGAGGAGCACAGAGAAGGCTTGATTAGACACTAGACACGATAGAGGCCCCTGGAGAGATGAGCCATTTGCCTGATAGTCTACAGCTGGCCTTGTGGAGAAAGCAGAGCAGCTGAGCCTGGAGAGAAATGAGCCCCAGAAAGAGAGGAAATCAGGAAGTGGAAACCTTGCTCCAACACGTGGCAACAGACTTTGATGAGGGAAGTAACTTATACCTTACAGCCTGGTAACTGTAAGCTTCTACCCCAAATAAATACCATTTATAAAAACCAACTAATGTCTAATATTTTGAGTCAGCACCCTTTTGGCTGACTAATACAAGTAGCAAGTGTCTTTAGCTATAGGAAAGCCCATGTAAAATTCCTTGTCCTCAGTAGTGATATCACTATTGAAATTCGTGTGGAATCAGAACCCATGATACTCTTTCCACCCTTCAAGTGTAGAAACTTAGATACAAGTGACATTTGCATCAAGGTTTCATCCTATAGATTTTGTTTTCCATTCCCAGAATCTTATGTAAGCAAATCCCATATTTGCTACCAGATGAAAGTGATATTTTGGTCTGGAGTAAATTTCCTCCAAATCTCCTTTTATGTAGCCAAATGAATCTGAAGGATTGAGCTATGCAGTTTAATCACTTGCTTTGAATAATATTAATATAACTTCAATTTTTGAGTAGTTATTTTGTACCAGACACATTTTACATTCATTATCACACTTAAGTTTAATTCTTACAACAATTTTATGCTATAATCCCAAACCTAGCTATCTTTTAGTCTATCTACCTATCTACCTATCTACACCATATTTAAAGATTTTACTTGGACTATCTTTTTAAATGTACTCTGTTGTTTCTTTCTTATTTCCTGTGCCTTTTCTGAAAAAAAGGAAGTCGCAATTAACATTTGCTTCAAAGAGGATTCTGAATTGATGATTATATAGGAACATTAAAAATATCAAATGTAACTCATTGTAGATAATTTATAAGAAGAAGTACTTAGTGAAGTTGTAGCAATAAATCATAGTTATAACTAAAGCAAAATGGTATAAGGAAACATATAAAGACCACACTGTGCAATAGAATAATTTTCAGAGACATCAGACATTTCTATTCCACTTCAGTAAACCTTGTTTGTAGTACCACATTTCATTTTTAGGATTTCATTACCATTTTTTGTATAATTTTATCGACTTCTGAAGGAAAATGGCAAGAATAGGATTAAAGGGATAGGTCATTTAATTCTAAAAAATGTGAAAATGTATTGCTTCTCCATGTGATTTCTGAAAGTAAAAAATTATCATTGAAATATATTAAATTGTTAAAATATTCACTAGTATAATTATGGATCACTGAGTGCTTCATTGTGTCTAATGGAATGAATAAAACAAATTAAAATACTTTAGGGGAAATAAAAATTTTGATGAGGAATAGACTAATTGATATTTGTGGCTCTTATTTTGACTTATTTACAATTTGTATAATGGAGAGGAACTAAAAGTACAATAGAGGAGGAAGAAAAAGAAATCCTAAGCAGATTTGTGCAGCAAACATTTTAGTACTCTACAAGTAGAATTCTTCCCTCCATTACACAGTGCCAGATGCTACATTGTCTGTGATATCACAGGCTGTGATGGATCCCTACGGCACTATAAACAAAATCAAAACCTGGCACTGTTATCACAGTTGTAGAAACACCTATGCTAAATAGCTCTATTCTGTGAAATTGGGAAACTCAATATGCAGAAACTTCACTATGTTCTTTCTTTTTTACTTGTGATTAAATTGCCCATTAAAGAATGAGCCATAGCATAATTAGAGGACCCAGGCTCATAGCCCCAGATTATACAATGAACAAGTTCATCACAAAGTTGATTTATCCCACTCTTTATTTGAAAGGATCAAAGTGCATGATCAAAACTCAGCTTTTCAAAATACATATATATGCACATATTCATTTAAATGAAATAAGAACTCTATAGTAGCTTCATGATCAAAATATTCTTCCCCAGAAGAACCTACATGTGAACATTAAGGAATTAATATTCTATTTTTTCACACATTATGATTTTTATTTTGAGTAATTTATCTGTATTGTAAATTTTTTATGTATCATCCATGGTATTCAATAAAGTAGACACATACTACATTTTTTCCAAGTTGTTAGTATTTGATCAGAGGTAATTCTTGAATAATTTTTTTTAAAAATTTGCATATTTTTCTGAATTCTGAGTTAATGCATAAATATGGTATACAATATATTGTGTAAAGTTAGTCAAGAATATTTAATAAAACAGTAACATAAATCTGTCTCCTGGAGAGAGCCTGCAGCTGCAAGCAGGATAATCCCATCCACGGTATCCATGGGATATAAGCCCCCTCTCACTTGGAGGTGGAGTGGACATCACCATGCCAAACTCCTCAGGATTGGGGGAAGAGCTATGGACTAGAGTGGACTTAATGGTATTCTGTTGTAGACATATTGTGATTTAAGCAATGGAAGAAATTACAACAGTGAGGTGGAGCCAGTGGCCACTGGATGCTTTTGGGGCAGGGAAGGGAAAAGCAGTTGTAATACAGGTGCTATTTCAGGACTTGGGAATTATCCTGAATGACATTACAATGACAGATATAGGCCATTTTACATCAGCATATAACATGCAGATCTGTGTGGGAGAGAGTGTGGTCTACAATGTGAAATATGGTCCATGCTTAGTGGCGAAGCCCCAGGATGTGTATATCCATTGCAGGTGATGAGCCACACTAATGAAAGATGTTTATGTGGGATGTTATGGGAGGTGTGGGAAGTGGGGAACATGGGAATCCCTGTAATTTTTGTGTAACTTTCATGTAATCTAAGCATCTTTTAAAATACATAAAAAAATATCATTATGATAGATATTGCACATATGACTGCTTTTACAAAATATAAATAAACTAGAGAGTCAGAAACAGAATTGCAGAGAAAGCATAGAGAGATTGAGAAGTGATGAGTTCTTCTTTGTTTGCTTGTTATTTGTTTATTATTATTACTGGAACAATGAAAATGCTCTAAAAGTGATTGAAGTGTTGAATGCACAACTATATGACTGAACACTTTGGGTGGATTTATGTTTTATTAATATGTATAAATAAAATTGATTTTAAAAAAAAAAAAGCTTAATAGTCCTAATAAGAGTAATGAAAGGGCAAAAACAAAAACAAAACAACAACAACAACAAAAAATCCATCCCCTAAATTAAGGGCAGATATCTGGTATTTGAAGATATTTCAAACTCATCTTAATTTACATATTTCTTTCATTTTTTTCCAGAAGACCACTGACATTGCCTTTTGTCTAGTACGGGTTTTACTGTCTTCTCCTTACTTTTATAGAGAAAGGATGTAATTTGTTTCATATTTATATGAAGTCATATGATATGGTATACAGGGAAAGTTGTTGGAGATTGAATCGTGAACCCCACAAAAGACATATTCAAAATATAATCCATATTCTTGTGGATATGAACCCATTTGTAAATATGACATTTTGAGGATGTTATTAGTTAAGTTATGACCAAAATGAATCAGGGTGGGTCATAATCCATATGAATGAAGGTTTATAAAGAGTAGAGATTTGGATGCAGTTAGTCTGAAGAAACCAGAAACCACTAGAAGCTAGAAGAAACCAGAAACCACTAGTAGAAATCAGAGAGGAGAGAGAGATCACCAAATAGAGGAAGACTGCCATCTCCAGATTGCTACCAACTCTGGAAGAAAGCATGTTCTTGCTGACATCTTGATTTTGGACTTATAGCCTTCCAAACCATAAAAAATAAATGTTGTTTAAGCTAGTCCCAATATGTGGTATTTGTCATAACAGCTCTGGCAAACAAAGATAGAAATCATAAATGATAATATATGAAACAACTTTCTGAGATTGCCTGATTTGATCTGGGGATTTTTGTAGTGAGGAATGATTACTACTATATATCCAAAGATGCACAATGCTCACTAGAGTAATCATGATCATTAGGTTAGACCATTAAAGAAAATAACTTGGAAGTCTTCATCTACTTCATTTGCTTCTCACTGCTTCTGTTCTTCCTTGTAATTCATATTGTTGAAACCCCACCTAGATTCTCCTTAACAGGTTGGTCCTCCATCCCCTAGCTGCTGCAGGTGTTGGAAGAAAATAGCTCATACCTGCATCCTTTACCAAAATTGTCCACAGGTAATGTTAATCTTGATGGGAGATTCCAGGAAGGCTATATTCCCAACCTCACACTTAGGGCAACCGCTAGTCAGTGACCGAATCCAGTCCCCTTATCGACAGATAGGGCAAACTCTGGTATTGCAATTTAAGCTCCAGAGCTACACATGGGTGATAATGAAACTAGTCTTCACTTTCTTCTGAGAGCAGTCACTCAAAATCACTTATACAAGAATTCCTGTTTCAGCCTCTGTTTCTGAGGAACTTCAGATGAGACAAGCATCTCTTTTAGAAACTTCTTATTAAAGGAATGGGAGTTGCTAAAGTAGGTTGATAGGACTAAGTAAGCAAATGATTATAAGCAAAATGGCAAAGAGGATAAAGCTTAAACAATATAAGTCTTCTAAGGGCAAATGTTTTTGATCTGAACTTAAGGTGGAACTTTTGAGTAAAAGAGGATTCTTGGCGTTCTGAAAGCCAATCAGTATTGATTTTCCTGGGAAACCCAAGGAAGCAACAACAAGGAGTTTATAAACTGAAGCATTCAGTAGTCATGATAAAATAATTTATAATGCTATTTGGAGAGGGGTGTTATGTCATGCCTATGCTAAAAGTCAGCTGTATCAATTTATTGTACAGTGTCTAAAAATATTGCAATTAATCACTGAAAGATTCTCAGTACCTTTGCTCATAGAAAATGTCCTGTAGAACCTAGAGTCTAGATAGAAAAAACAAGATTTAAACAAAGCCTGGGAGATTTGGGATAATCTCTTTCCCACTTTCATTCTCCCTAAAGACTATTTGGAGAAAAAAAATATTAAATTTTAATTCTCACTTGTCATATTACCTCCTTTGCATCCTTCTCCTTCTCCTCCTTCCTCTTCTTGCCTTTTATTATTGTTTTCTAAATAGCAGCAGCTATCCTTATTAATGGCTTCCAATACTTTTTCAGCCAGCTACTATTTCTCCTATCTTTATGATAAATGATGATTCTGTAGTCCCTATAAGTTAGCTCAGGAAACATAAACACTTTCCATTAAACATACAGAAATCTGCTTCCAAAACCAAAAGCAGACTTGTTTCTGAGAGAATTTGTAGCAGTCTGACAGTGCTGAGCTTCAGAATAGGGTATCTACATACTTTGAGAAATTGATAGTGGATTTTGTGACAATGAGAAGAGCTATGCCAACCTGGAAGAACTGGGCTGGAAAGCTCAGACTTCTAAAGACACATTATAAGAATGTTTAAATCTCTTCTTTGATTTTTGTTTAATAGCTAGATTTATAAGAATAAAATATAAATGGTACATAAAAATCAGTTCCAAATTCTATGGCAACATGAAAATAATCAGGTTTCTTTTAGAAATAGGTAAGATAGGTAATTCAGAACAAATTTTCAATCTGTCAAACTTTTGGTCTAGTGACCGTCAAGGAAGAGTGAAAGAGCCACGCTCTTTAATTGGTCTTTCCTAATGGAGTGATAATTTAATGCTCATAGTTTTTATACGGTACATGCAATTTTAACTGCTGCTGCATGGTTTTATGTATTCAAATAGAAAAATTTGCATGTTTCACTTGAACCCTTAAATTTATTTTACCTTGAAGGTCAAAAAATTATAAATTGAAGATTGACTAAGGGGAGCATATAACAAATTCAAAAGAGAAACACAGAATGAAAGTAAGAATAATCAGAAATATTAGAGACCAGAATTAAGTGAAACTTTTTAGAAAGGTGAAGGGCAAAGCAAAGCAGCTTGTTTGGTCTATTTCAGAGCATTCTTGGAAACAAGAATTTTTGCATTGTGAGTTGTATTTTTAATAAAGAGTAGATATGGAACATTACCCGAGTTTATTTTCTATCTATCTTTATCTAAAAAAAATGTCTTCAAATTGAAAAAATTAGAATAAACATAGTTAAGGAAAAAAATTGAAATGAAATAAAGGTAAGGACAGTAGCAAAAGAATATCACTGCTTCAAATCAATTCAAACCTCAAGAGCCAAATGAATTCCATTCAAAAACCCTAAAATAACTACAAATCTAATCATGGAACCACTTTACAAATATCCCAGATATCATGGAAGGGAAAGTTTGTGATAGGAGCATAGTGAGAGATACATTTTCCAGTATTGAAAATGGGGCATTTACTTCAAGTATCATCTGACTTGGAATTATCTTGGCATATTTAAAAATATATTTCTATCATTGTTAAAGGTCAACATACCAAGAATTAAACAAAGTGAAATTTGGATTTGAAAATCAGAGATTATAGAAACAACCAAATGTCTCACAATATCAATTTCCAACAATATTCTAGGACAGATTAATAAAATAAAATGACATTAGGAAAAAATTAAAGGAAACAATATGCTCCAGGGGCTCCTTTGAATTCATGCCATAAGTAATATTCATTTTTTATATCGTCACTCAATATGACTCATGGTGTATTGTTCTTTTTTTAGCAATAAATTTGAGATAATTTCTCAGGATGGTTATATGAATAAAGCCAATGTGAGCTAGCTGTTGGCTGAATTGATTGAACAACCATGTGTAATTTATGTTTATTTAAAGATTACCCAAGAATAATTCCCAGGTCTTGACTTAATAACTATTCATTGTTGTTATCAATGACACATAAGAAGACAAAGATAGACAGGTATTTTAGATTATTCTCTTATAAAATATCATTGAGTCCATATTACTTACCAGGTACTTTTCTAGATGCTAAAGAAACAGTAGTGAATATTTACATTTTAGAGTGTGAAGGACATTACCTAATATCAGATAAGGAAAAGTCTTAGGAAACAATTTAGAAGCATCTTGAATGGCAAAATGAATTTTGAAACATTATCAACCAGAAAAGAATAAACTGAAACTGAGACACACTTAAATAGGGATCCATAAGATTCTTATGCAGATTTCTTAAATCATCCATATAGTGTTTATTTAATATGAATAAACAGAATCAAAAAACCACAAGATACCGTATTTCACTGACAACTGAAAAGAATATTGAACTAAGTAGGAGATATGGCTGCCAAAAATGTAGGCAAACTTCATTTGGGTTGGGTTAATGAAAGGGTTGAGAGTTAAGACACCTCAATAATAGAATGATAAATATGCATTGTATTCAAGGATGAAAAGACAGGAATGAGAATTTCAGGGAAGAAATGGAAACTTCTACACTGAAAAAATATTACAGCTAAGATTAAGAGTCCAGTGGATGAGATAATACTGGAGAGGAGAGAAATTCATGACCTGGAATTATCAGAACTTCTGAAGAATAAGGCATATATACATAAAAGAAGGACAGGTATGGAAGACAAAGAAAGAGCTAGGGACTACACCATGAGAATATATATATATATATATAGGGGTTATTATAATCCTCAAGGTGGAAAAGAGAAGGCATATGAACACATAACAGCTGGGAACTCTTCAAAATTGGTAAATAAAATCAAACTAAAAATTGAGGAAATACCATAAGTACTAAGCTGAATCAATACAGGAAATACACACCAAAACCCAACAGACTAAAACATCTGAAAACCAGTAAAAATTCTTAAAAACTAATTACTATTAAGCTTCCACCTGTGTTATCAACAAGGAAAAATAGCAAGAGTATCATCAAATTGCTGGGAGAAAATAATGCCAATTCAGAAAAATATCCTTCAAAACTGCAGACTGAATAAAGAATTTTTTAGATAAACAATAGAGAATTATCAACATATATGCACCAAAGAAAATATTAAAATATTTATCCATTATAAGTAAAATGATCCATATGAAAGAGTGGTGGTATAGGAAGGATAAAAGAGCAAAAAAAATAGGTAAATAAATGGTTAAATATGCATGAATATAGTCTGCATAACATAAACATAATAATTTCTTACAGTGCTTAAAAATACAGGGAATCTGAGGATTGTGAGAAGATGGTGTAGTAGGAAGCACCAGAATCAGTCTCTCCACCAGAACAACTACTAAACGGTTAGGAACTGCTTAAATCAAATATTCTGAAACTCCAGAATCCAGAAGATCACTATGCAGCATCCAGGGAAGAGCAAGTGTAATAAACTGGTAAATGCAGTAAATATCAGTGAATTTCACTCTGTACAGCTGCTAACATTGCCCAAACCCTAGCCTCAAAGCAGGCAACAGAGAAGTCCTCAACCTTAGCTCTTGGCTTGCTTGTGCCAGGTTGGGATATAAAGACCTAGTTCCCCAATTACTGGAGGTGTACAGATCAATCACTGATCACTGCTTCTGATCTACTACTTCACATTGCTGGGGGCTAAGCTCTGAGGATGGCCATTGTTCTAACACATTTCAGACAAAAGTGGCAGAGGAGTCTTTAAGATAGTACCCTTCCTCAAAACTACGGAGAACATTGGTAAAGGACTGCATTTATTAGACAAGTGCCAAATCAAGAAAACACAGGTTCAAAGAGCCATCTGAGAAGCTCTTGGCACCCTCACTGGCCCTTCTTTTACCCTTCCCTCTGGCATTGTGGAGTTGGCTCAGGGACCCCTTTGTGGGTCCCTGGCCTCCTGATAGCTAGGTAAGACCGACCTAGGAAATTCCTCAAAAGGCTAGCCCACCCTCCCAGAATTTTTCCTCCAGGCAAAAGCAGATTGGCACAGGGTGAGAGACACTTGTGTCAGGAGGCCTGGGCAATGGCTTACTTGTTTTATTTCCTATGGTAAAGCTACTATGAGTGGGAGAAGATCTGTTTCCTAGGAAGTAGAAGGGACATTCAAATTACTGTAAACAGGGTAACTCCTAAGAACACCATCAAGTACAAGCCCAGGAAAAGACACAGGATCAGAAAAGACCCTGCACTTTGCATTCACTTTAGGCTGACCTTGATAGGAGGGCAGTACTCTGAAGGAAAGCACCAGCCAAGACAAAGCCAATTTTCAAAGACTGTCAAAGGTGTTTTTTGTTTGTTTCTTTGCTTGGTTGGTGGTTTTGTTAGCTCCTGGAAATCAAGAAAATCTCTGACATAACACCAAATGCATACAAACTTAAAAACAGACAGCTCACAGATTAAATTTTAGATTTAACATTTTAAAATATTAAAATATACATAGTATAACAAAAGATAACAAGATAAAAAAAAAAAAGCAGGAAATGATGGTCCATCCAAATGATAAAAATCCAGTAAACATTAACAAAGAAGACCAAGCTATGGATATACCAGACAAAGACTTTAAAAAATGATCTTCAATATGCTTAAGGAGATGAAGGAAAACACAGAGAAAGAAATAAAGAGCATCAGAAAAACAATGAATGAACAACATGAAAACCTCAATAAAGAGAGGGAAATTTTTAAAAGGAGCCAAAGAGAATCACTGGAGTTGAAGACCACAATAACTGAAAAGAAAAATACCTAGGAGGGTTTCAACAGAGAAGAAAAAATCAGTGTGCTTGATGACAATGCATTTGAAACGAGTCAGGCTGAGAAACATAAAGATAAAAAGAATCATAAAAAGTAAGAATAGCCTAAGAGACCTCTGGGTCACCATCAAACATACTGCATTATGAGACTCTCAGAGGAAGAAGAAGGAATGGAAAGACCAGAAGGAATATTAAAAAAAATAATGACAGAAAACTTTCTAAACTTTTCAAAATACATGAATATGCACATCTAAAAAGTCCAAGAAACACTGAACAGGATAAATTTGCAGAAAATATGTCCAGAAACATAGTGCTGAAAGTATCAAGTGCAAAGTTCAAGGAATGTGTTTTGAGAGCTGCAAGACAACAGCATCAGGTTATATACAAGGGAGCCCCAATTATATTAAGTTCCTATTTCTCACCAGGGACATGGAGACTAGAAGGCAGTGGGTTAAATATTAAAGTACTGATAAAACACAATTGCCAACCAGGAGTTTTACATGCAATGAGAATTTCTTTCAAAAATGAGGGAGAGGTTAACACATTCCCAGATAATCAAAAGCTGATGGAGTTCCTAACTGCTAGACCTGCCCTATAAGCAATGCGAAAGTTACTTCTTGAGATGAAAGGAAAGACACTAGACAGTGGATGAACATGGCATAAAGAAATAAAGAACTCTGGTAAAGGTGTCAGTAGTGTAATTACAAATGCCAGTACTACTGTGTATATTTTTTACTATATAACTCTATTTCTTACTTCTTACAGATGCTAAAATGCATTGAATTAAAAGTTATGATAAATCTGTGGTTTTGGAGATACACTGGACAGAGATATAATCTGTAACAAGTACCAAAAAAAGTGTGGGGACAGAAGAGTAAAAATCAATATATGTATATGCTATTGAAGTTAAGTTGATATTAAGTAAAACTGATTATTATGTATTTAGTATGTTAAATTTTGACCCAAAGATAGGCAAAAATAAAATACATTAAAAATAGATCCAGAAATAAATGGGAAGGCCCTCAATATGGTACAATACAAAAAATCAAATAAATATGAAATTAGGCAATAACAGAAGTATCGAGGTTCAGAAAGAACAAGGCTTACAAAGACTAAATATCAAAATGGCAGAAGAAAGTCCTGCATTATTAGTAGTTATTTAAATTAAAATGGAGTAAACTCAAGTGAAAAGGCTGAGATTGACAGAATGGATTTTAAAAAGCATGACTAATTATATATTGTTTGCAAAAGATTCACCTTAAAGTCAAGGACATAGGTAGGTTGAAAGCAAAAGGATGGGGAAAAATATACCATGCAGTTAGTAACCAAAAGAGAGCTCGGGTATCTATACTAAAATCAAATAAAACAGTGTTTAAGTCAAAAATTCTTTTAAGGGACAAATAAGGTCCTTATACAGTGATAAAAGCTCAATCCAAAAAAGACATAACCATTATAGATGTGCCTAATCGCCGAGCCCCAAAATATATATAGTAGTGAATACTGGTAGATCTGAAGGAAGAAATAGTCAGTTCTACATTAATAATAAGAGACTTTAACATACTACTTTAAATAATGGATAGAACATAGGGAGGGAGTATCAATAAGGAAAGAGAAGACTTGAATGATACTCTAAACCTACTAGACCTAACAGACGTATATAGAACACCTTACCCAACAGCAGGAGACCACACGTTCTTCTCTAGAGGATGTGAAGCGGCAAGACATGAATAGACATAATGCCATTAGGCATCAAGAGGCTTGTGATACAGAAGAATTCTTTATGAAGTTCTGATTCATGCTTAGAACAAAAGAGGAAGCAAATATGAAGGCAATATGGACTAAGAAAATTAGAGACTAAAATAGCTTTTGATTGAAGCAAAGGAAAAAATAAAAAACACACAAAAAGCCTGGAAAGATTAAATGGTTTTTCCAATATCACCAATATAGAGAGAATGGCAGTGCTGGGACCAGAACACACATCTCCCAAATCCCAGTTAACTTTCAAAACAGAAAATTTTCTGTTGGAAAAACAGAAGTGTGTTTTTCCAACTTGTAGGCATTAAAAAATAATATAAAATGCTACTTAGTAATATGTGCTATCAGAAGAGTTCTTCATGCATATGAAGGATATTTCCAGATGATGTTCAAGGACTGTGAAAGGGAATTCTTAGATTTATTTTATAGTTGATTTCTATTACTTTTTATATGATTTCCAAATGTGTCTTTATATCATTTTTCAAAAGTATAAGACAGCTCAAAATCACAAAACAATATGAAAAATTTAGTAAACCCTAATCCATTGGCAAGACCTCTTTTTCTCTCCCCTATCTCTGCCTCATCCACTATCCCTATCACTATATACCTATACCTATTCCTACAACTCTAATTATACCTGCACATCTTTACTTATAATTATACCTATATCTGTATCATCTCTTCTGAACATTATTTCTAAATAAGATCATTATTGCAGGTAATATGTGAAATAAAGATTTTCACTTCATTTCACATATTAAATAACTTAGAACCTATGGCCTAACAAATTTCTGTAATCTCTTAATCTCTTAAACTAAAAGTTTGATTGGCACAGAATCTTTTTTCTTTGCTGAATAGCTTGGGCTCAAAATTGTTCTTTAAACAGAGGTTATATTATGCCTGTTTTTGTTATTTCAAACATTTTACTCAAATAATTTAATCCTTTATTACTTATGTTAGTCTCTCGACATTGTGCATTCTCAGTTTTATATTGATTTTTCAAATGTGGTAAAAGATGCTCTAAGATTTCCTATACATTTCAGAACAGAGGAAACTGGAAATCTAAAGTTCCACAAAGCTCTAAGAACCACAATCTAAATCAGCTTTAAAATTTCACCTAATTTAATTGTCAATTTTTTTTGCTGTCTTTAAGAATATTTTTCATATTTGTAACTGTGTCCAACAGTTAAGGACTGTAATTTAAAATCTAAAAAGATAAGTTCTAATTCACTTCCCTGATTTTCCAATAGGAAAGCAATAATAAATTATATGTAAGATAATTGTTTTAGTTTTCTAAAAGCTGCTCGGAGCAATATATAATAATTGGGTTGGCTTTTACAATGGGAATTTATTAGGTTAAAATCTTACAGTTCTGAAGCTGAGAAAAATGTCCAAATCAAGGCATCAGGTGAAGGTCTTTCCCCAAAAGTCCGCTGCTGGCAATTTGGGACTCATGCCACGGTGCAAGTCACAATGGCCAATCTGTTGGTCTCTGCTTTCTCCTTCAGGCTCATTTTCTCCCTGAGCTCAATGTGGGACATCAGGCACCTGGCACTGCCCACTCATCTCTCCCCTATTCTCAAGGCCTCATTGCTTTCAGCTTTGGGCTGCTCCTTCTGTGGCTTGTATCTCTCCCTAGTTTGTCAATTTCTGGAGGTTTCTCTCTGTCTCTGTGGCTTTTTCCCTGTATCTGTGGCTTTTATTCTTCCCTTTATAAAGGACTCCAGTAAAAAGACTGAGACCCATCCTGGCCTATACCTTACTAGTCAATCTAATCAAATGGCCCTGAATGGATCTAACCTTACCTAGGGTTTACAATAAGTTCAATTTAAGAACATTTTCTGGGGTCAACAAAAGACTCACTAATATAAAAAATCCTAGAAATCAACTTAAATATTCCCACTGCAATAGAATGCAAATTTCCTCTATAGTATAACAGCCATTCTGAGACACATAATAGGTAGCTATTCTTTTAAAAGGAAAATTCAAATGACAGACCAAAACAAACATTAAATGTAGGCTTTAGAAGTTTAGTCCTTTCTTTATCCAATCTGAAGCCTTTTTATGATTATTACCTACTTAACCTTTTCCCTTTAAGCAAAATACAGAGAAATATAAGCAAAAAACAAAACAAAACAAAAACATTTAAAATCAGTGCTTGCCATAATTCCCCTATCTTATATCTACATTCCCTATAGGGTTATAAAGGAACAGAAATACAGATGAAATAAATTGGAAAACGTAATCCAGGTTTCTTTATTTAATACATAGGATACATGTGTGACAACTTTTTAATGCATTCCTAAAGATCTTTTTAAGATTTATTTTTATTTATTTATATCCCCCCCCCTTGCTGTTTGCGCTCATTGTCTGCTCTGTGTGTCTGTTGTGTGATCACCTTCTAAGGAGGCACTGGGAACTGAACCTGGGACCTACCATGTGAGAGGGAGGAGACCAATGGCTTGAGCCACCTCCACTCCTGCTTGTTGTGTCTCTTATTTTGTTTCCTCATTGTGTCTCTTCGTTGTGTTATCTCGTTGTGTCATCTTGTTGCATCAGCACACCATGCCAGCCTGTCGTGTCAGCTTGCTCTCTTGCTTGTCTTCTTTAGGAGGCACTGGGAACTGAGCCTGGGACCTCCCAGGTGGTAGTCAGGCTTCTCCTAAAAATTTTGAATGATTACTTTCATTACTTAAAAGTTACCTAATCATGATGTAGATAATTTGTGTTTAAGAGGATGCATTCCATTTTAAGGGAATATAGCTACTTTACAATTTAAACATTTCATGCCACCTGTTTTATATTCTACCTTATATTTTCACCAAAGATTTATATATTGTTTTCCTCATTTCCTGTCATATTAAAATGGTATGCATTTTATGTATGCACTTTAACATTTCCCTACTTCTCCATCTCTTTTTAGCATTAGTGGATATTTCAAAAGTACAGTGTGCAAGGTAAACTACTTATTTATTGCCCTTTTATCCTATGTTTCCATCTCCTCAATCACTTCTGATAGTCTTCACTTTCCCCAGTGCATTCTGATAACTAAATCATCAATCTGAGAATGAGACTGGGGTACTTATCTTCAGAGCTTTAGATCACTTTGATCATTTATCTTGGCTTTGGTAATTCTTCTCTAATTTCATATAGTTTCATCAAACCTAACCTGTCAAACTCAAGAGAAGACCCCTTACAGAATCAGAAATCACCTCTAAAGTAAATGATACAGTGGATAGACAAATATATTTGTCGAACGCTCCACTCCAAAATGGGAGTGCTAAAGGAAAGCAGAGGGTAATTTTTTTCAAACCACATGCCTTAAAATGTTGAAGTCTTTTTTTTTTTTTTAACCTTAAATCAGGTTATAGTTCATGTCTTTTAAAATGTGAAAAAGTGCTACACCCTCTAAGACTATAAATAGAACCTTAAATATTATGAACATTATATTCAAAAACATGGATGATATGCTTTTTTTAACTAAAAAAAAAGAGAAATAATGGTATTTATACATGCTTTATAACATAGCAACCATTTTGGATCATATTTTCTATTTATTATATTTTTGAATTGAAAAGTAATGAAAGAGTAAGGATAATCATCATGTTAATGAAATGTCAATGAAGCATGCTTGCTTTTCTTACTTGTCATGAAAATAGTCTTCCTTCATTTATTAAATCTTACCAGAAATAAAAGAAAATAGCATGATGCTATGTAAACTATTTTTACTACATTATTCTAAACTGCATGCCTATCTGAAGGGATAGTTAACTAAACTTCTATCCCTTTTATGAAAAGTTCATTCTAAAACTGGGTCTAATAATTTATTACAAGCACTTCTACAGCCTAATTTACCTATTAATTTGGTTTGTTTTGAAAATTATACCAGCATCAGAAATAGCATGTGATTTGTGGGGAGCATAAAGTCCATTGAATCCAAGGATTATCTTGTCTGCAGTTGCTCTTGGCAGGCAGAATTCCTGGATAATTTGGGGAAGACAATGTCTTGACTTGGCTAGGGTCTGCTCTACTCCCAACACTAACATATATATCCACTTCTGCACAATAAAGCAGAAGTTGGAACATGCAGGCATGTGCGTTCAGGTGAGATCTCATATTCTACTGGGATCCTAATGTACTAACATAGAAAATTATTGCATGATTTTAACCTATGATATAAGATTCCATAAGAGGGTGACTGGTCATTTCTTTCGACAAGGATAAGAAAAGTGCCTGACTAGTGTGCTAAATCATCTCTGCCCCTGATGTTAGGAGTGCATGACCATCATGAGCTACTGAGTAGCTTCCTTTTGCAGCCTTATCAGAAGTCTAGTCATGCCTACTGTAGCAGTTTGGTATTATATATGAATTCCAAAAATAGATATTAGATTATGTTTGTGAACTGGTCTTTTCCTCTGGCCATATTAGATTATATTGGATTCAGAAGTTTCACTTTTATTTGATTAAATAATGATTAAGGCCAGTAGGACCTTGAGGGGCGGGGACTCACAGATAAAACTACATGACAGAGCAGAGGAGTAAGTTGGAGTTTTGATGCTGAAGTTTTAGTGCTGGAGCCCAGGAAGTAAGTACACAGAGGAGCAGAGAGAAGGCTCGTTTAGATGTTGGGAAGAGAGATGAGCCATTTACCTGAAAGTCTACAGCTGGCCTTGTGGAGAAAGCAGAGCAGCTGAGCCCAGAGAGAACAAGCTCTGGGAAGAGAGAAACCCAGGAAGCCTGAACTCTTGGCAAATATCCGCAGTCATCTTGCTCCAACATGTGGCAACAGACTTTGGTGAGGGAAGTAAGTTACACTGTATGGCCTGGTAACTGTAAGCTTTTACCCCAAATAAATACCTTTCATAAAATCCAACAGATTTCTGGTGTTTTGCATCAGAACCCCTTTTGCTAATACACACTCTAATATACTCCCTTTTCCACAGATATGGAGGTTTCCACCACTGACAGGAACAGCAATACTGAAGGTCTAATGAATCTAATTTGGTCAGTAGGAACAGAAAAAGGAGAGTGTCCATCACAATTAAAGAGCAACAGAAAAAGGAAGAGGAAGCAGAAGACAGAGCTTCTGGAGAAAACTTTCAGAAAATTTGTGAAAGTCTTTAAAATGAGCTGAGCCATCAGTGTTTTTACCTTTCATTGTCCTTGAGCTATTTTACATATCAATAAGCTGTGCATATATGATAGCAATGTAAACTATAATGATCCATAGACATGTCAATTTTATTTGAATTAGTTACCTTGAAAACTAGCAAAGTGACTCAAATATCAAGAGGAAAAAAATTCAATGAAACAAAAAATTCAAATTTGAAAAATCCAAGGAATTCATAAACCTCTAGCAAGGGTGTTAAAAATAAAAAGGGAAAATACAGTTTTCCAATACCAGTAATGAAACAAAATATCACTGAAGATCTTGCAGTCATTAAAGAGGTAATAAGTAAATGCTAAAAAACTACCCTGTGCTCATAAATTTGATACATAGAAGAAATGGACCAATTCCTCAAAAACTAGAAAATACCAAAACCTGACCATGATAAAATATATAATCTGTATAGTCCTATGACTGTTAAGAAATTAAATTTGTAATTTATAAGCTCACACAAGCTATCTCTAGGTACAGATTGTTTCACTGGAGAATTCTACTAAACATTTAAAGGAGAATTAACACCAAATTTACACAACCTCTCTGAAAAAATAGGAGATGAGGGGAAGCTTCCCAAGTCATTTCATGAAGCTAGTATTGTCCTGACAAATGGTGGTGTTCTGTGTCCTGACTGTTTTGATGGATATACAAACCTACAAACATGTTAAAATTCCATAAAACTAAATACACACACAGATGAGTAAAAGTAAAAATGGAATAATCTGAATTCAGTGTACTATATCAATGTCACTATCATGGTTATGATATGACATATAGTTTTGAAAAATGTTGCCATAGACATTGATAAAAAGGTAAAAGGGATCTCTATTATTTCCTACAACTCTATGTGAATCTACAATTGTCTCAAATTAAAAAGCTTATTTTTAAAAAAATATGTGGATAAAATTTCTCAAAAGAAAGGAATAGTTAAAAGAAATTGCAATCTGAAGGAAAATTACAAGGGACTCAGGTAATATAACTATGCAGAAAAAGGGAGATGGGGGAGGCAAAATTTTCCCTAAATTGTATAAAAACAAAAACAATAAAAAGAGGTCACAAAGTTTTAGATAGCAGTGATGAGAAAAATATAATTAAAATAATTCTTGGTAAATTCTGAAAATACAATAATAAATAGAAAAGCATATAAGTTTCCAGAGAGAATAAAAAGTTATAAGAAAAATCAAAGATGTAATTGGATTTACATTAAATATTCAGTAGCAAATTTGAAAGCTAGAACAGTCTAAAATAATATTAAATGGAAAACAACCAGTAAGATGGTAGAGTAAGGAGTTTCAAGAGCCAGCTTATGCTACAAGTCAGTTAGTAATCACCCAGATCTATCTAAAGCACCTGTTTGGGAGCTCCAGGAGACCAGGAGAGCATCTTGCAACATCTTTGAAAGAATGGAAGGAGGAGACTGTCCATTTGCAGAGATTTGTGAGTAGAGCACTCTACGTTGTGGAGGCCAGTGCCCCTACTCCACTGGCAGCACAAGCCATCTCGGGAGATATTCTGTGACTGGAATTGGAAGCTACATTTTTCAAAAGTGGGGGAGGAAGGGATGGTTGGACACCAACTTCAGCTACTGATTAGTAAATTCAGGTGGCTAAAGTATAATCCTAAGAAGAGTTGAAGTTTGAACCTGTCCAAGTCAGAAAAAGCCCAGTAGCAATCATTTTAACTCTGCCCGTGGCATGAGGGGAAGCTGACTGAAAACCACAGTGATGGTAGGGACCATCTTCTTTCTATTTGGATAGAATTGCAGCTCTAGCCTAAACCCCAACCCTACGTCTGGCAGGGAAGAAGCTGAGGGCACCTGCACCAAACTCTCCGGAAAACTATAGGCCACACCCTGGACGTCGGGTACTCATCCTATTCTGGTGGTGCAAGCTGCTTCAGGAGCTATTCTGTGGCTGGAATTGGAAGCTCCATTTCCCAAAAACATGGAAGGAAGAGATGGTTGGGCACCAGCTTCAGCTACTGATTAGTAAATTCGGCCGGCTAAAGTATGACCATAAGAACAGCTAAAGTTTGAACCTGTCCAAGTTGGAAAGAGGCTGGTAGCCACCATTTTTTACTCTGCACTTGGCATGAGGGGAAATTGGGCTGATTGAAAATCAGTGATGGTAGGGACTGGCTTCTTTCCAAACAGATCAGACTGCAGCCTTAGCCAAGGATTCAGCACCATCTTTGGCAGGGAGGAAGCTGGCAGGATCTGTATCAGCCTCTCTGGGTAACTGTAGGTACATTTGACCAGCACAAACTGCATTGTTGGAAGTCTACATGGGCAATTGTGGTCATTTTGGACCTGCACAGCATAGATTGCTGCTCACACCTGCAGCTCCATCACTGCCCCAGACAAAGAAGGAAGGGACATAGAGTTTCATCAGTCTCTCAGGGCAACTACAGATGGTCTTGGCCTACACAACTTGGATTATTACACACGGTTGTGGTTCTGTCCATACCCCTGGCAAAGGAAAAAGGTGGGAGAAACCTCCACAGCATACATTACCAACTACATCCTTGGCTCCCACTACGCAACCAGCAAGGGAGAAAGGGCAAGAAAGCCCTAAACTAAAGAGAGAAACTGCACCCAGAATAAATACATCTAGTAAGTCAGATGCCAAGACACCAACAAAAAAACCCACAATCCATACCAAGAAACAGGAAGATAAGGCCCAGTTAAAAGAACAAGATAAGCTTTCAGATGACTTAAAGGAGTTGAGACAACTAATCATAGATGTTCAAAGAAATCTCCTTAATAAATTCAATGAGATGGCTAAAGAGATTAAGGATTTTAAGAAGACATTGGATGAGCACAAAGAAGAATTTGAAAGTATACACAGAAAAACAGCAGATCTTACAGGAATGAAAGGCACAATAAATGAAATAAAATATACATTGGAGTCATATAACAGTAAATTTGAAGAAGCAGAAGAAAGGATTGGTGAGCTTGAAGACATGGACTCCAAAAGCAAATATACAAAAGAACAGATGAAGAAAAGAGTGGAAAAAATTGAACAAGGTCTCAGGGAACCAAATGACAGCAAGAGATGTGTGCAAACATACATGTCATGTGTATCCCAGAAAAAGAAGAAAAGGGAAAAAGGGCAGAAGGAATATTTGAAGAAATAATGGTGGAAAATTTCCCAACCTTATTGAAGGACATAGATATCTATGTCCAAGAAGCACAACACACTCCCATCCAAATAAATCCAAATAAACCACTCCAAGACACATACTAATCAGAATGTCAAATGCCAAAAACAAAGAGAGAATTCTGAGAAAAGCAAGAGAAAAGCAATGCATAAAATATAAGGGATACTCAATAAGATGAAGTGCCTATTTCTCATCAGAAACCATGGAGGCAAGAAGGCAGTGGCATGATATATTTAAGACACTGCAAGAGAAAAATTTCCAGACAAGAGTCTTATATCCAGCAAGATTGTCTTTCAAATGAGGGCAAGTTTAGAATATTCACAGATGAAAAGAAACTGAGAGCATTATAACAAAGAGACTGGCCTTGCAGAAAATACTAAATGATGTGCTACAGTCTGAAAAGAAAAGACAGGATAGAGAGGCTTGGAAGAGAGTCTAGAAGGGAAGATTATATAGTAAAAGTAATTAAAAGTCTCAAAAGAGTGGTGAAAATAAAATATGATAGATAAAACCCAAAGGTCAAAATGATTGAAATAAGAACTGTCTTTACAGTAATAAGATTGAACATTAATGGATTAAACTCCTCAATCAAAGGGCACAGACTGGCACAATGGATAAGAAAATATGAGCCATCTATACGCTGTCTGCAAGAGACTCATCTTAGACCTAAGGATACAATAGATTGCAAGTGGAAGGATGAAAAAGATATTCCATGCATGCAATAAACAACAACAACAACAAAATGCTGGAGTAGCTATACTTATATCAGATAAAACAGACTTTAAAATACACTAGGAATGTGCAGTCTGAGGAGGAAGTCAGGGAAAAAAATTCCATTTACAATAGTGACTAAAAGAATCAAATATTTAGGAATAACTTAACCAAGGTTGTAAAGCACTTGTATTCAGAAAACTACAATGCATGGTTAAAAGAAATTTTAAAAAGACCTACATAATAGGAAGAACATTCCATGCACATGGATTGGAAAACTAAGTATCATTAAGATGTCAATTCTACCCAAATTGATATATAGATTCAATGCAATCCCCATAAAAAGTCCACCAGCATTTTTTAAACAAATGGAAAACACAATTATCAAATTTATTTGGAAGGGTAAGGGGTCCTGAATAACCAGAAACATCTTAAAAAGGAAAAGTAAAGTTGGAGTACTCTCACTTATGGACTTAAAATCATATTACCTAGCTACAATGGTAAAAACAACATAGTACTGGCATAAAGATAGCACATAGACCAATGAAGCCAAATTGATGACTCAGAAACAGACCCTCACATCTTAGGTCAAGTGTTTTTTGACAAGCCTGTCAAACCCACCCAGCTGGGGCAGAACAGTCCATTCAACAAATGGTGCTGGGAGAATTGGATATCCACAGCCAAAAGAAAGAAAGAGGACTCCTGTCTCACACCTTATTCAAAATTAACTCAAAATGAATCAAAAACCTAAGTATAAAAGCAAGATCCATAAAGCTTTTAGAAGAAAATGTAGAAAAACATCTTCAAGACCTGTTGGTTGGTGGTGGATTCTTAAAGGAGATAAGAGGAGGGCTGAGAAGGGCTACTGATGCTAAAGTATGTAGAAGTTTTAACTAACTTTACTGTAAAAGTATGGAAATGTATAGAGTTGATGGTAACACATTATAGTGAGTAACAGCTGGATCATAAATGGGAATGTGGTTGGAAAAAGTTTAAGGATGTAAATGGCAATTGAAAGAAAGCTAGAGAATAATCTAGGTACTGAATGACACAGTGAACACAAAGGTGGATGGGAATTGTGGTTAATGGTATAGATGCAAGATTGTCCTTCTGTGAGCTAGAGCTGATATGCATCACTATTTCAGGGTGGTGGGAATGTAGAGAAGCATGGGAAAAATACAACTGGAGTGACCTAGGGACTGTGGTCAACAGCAATTCTGTAATAGTCATGCATTATGCCAAAGATGTACTGTGTTTATAATGGAGGAGTACGAAATGTACACTAAGGACCATGGTTGGTGGTAATAGTCTGATGATATTATCTCATGATCTGTAACAAATTTTCTACAATGGCATGGTGTATTGATGAAGGAGTGTTGTATGGAAATTCTGCACATGTGCATAATTGTTTTGTAAGTTCACAACTTCTGTAATAAAAATATAATTTAATATTAGGGTGGATTGGGGGAAAATTCACCAAATGTAAGATATGGGCTATAGATAGTAGTAAGATTTTGATTATATTCTTTCATAATTTGTAACAAATGACTCACAACAATGCAAAGTCTTGGTGGTGGGTTAGTGTATGGGACCCTTGAATGATGTTATGCTTGTTTGTTTTGTAAATTCACAACTTTTACTGTACACTTATGGTTTATGTATGTTCATGTATGAATGGTATTAAAAAAATAATAGAATGGTTTGGAGGAAAATACACCAAATCTAAGATACTTTGGTTAGTAGTACCAATAACATTGAGGATGCTCTTTCATTATTTGTTAAAAATGTTTCACAGCAATGCAAGGTATTGGTGGTAGGTTGAGATATGAAAGCCCTATATGTTGTTATGTATGCTTGTTTTATAAGTTCTCAACTTTTGCTATACACTTATTGTTTATGTATGTTTATGTCTGAGTGATATACTTCAATAAATTTTTTGAATGAAAAAAAGGCTACCTAAGAAGGAGTACAACCAAAGAATCCCATAAAAACTAGGAATTAGCCATTTTCATAGAAAAAGAAAGATATATACAAGGATAAACCACAGCCTCTGAATGAGGACAATGCTCAGGAAAGAAGCCTTAAAGAAATTAGGAATGAATCAGAACTTCAAATTCAAAATAAGAAAAATTAAGGGGAAAGAAACAATGATGAGTGCATACTTTGTAATCTACTTGTTTTTATAGAGAGAATTAAGTAAAAAATAATAAAAATAGACTTTAAGAATGAATACTCATAACTGAGAAACAGTATACTGTTAGGATTTGAAAAACAGGCTCTAGAACCAGTCTCCTTGGGTTCAAATTTGCTCTCTGCCACTTACTGAGGAACCTAGGGCATCGTACATAACCTCGCTAGAATTCATTTTCCTCCTCTCCAAAATGTGATTTAAAAGAAAAATTTTCCATATCTCCTGTGATGTTATGGTAATTCTACAAAATAGCATATAAAGCACTGAGAATTGTACCTAGCAACTACTAGTACCAAATAAATATTAGTTATTACTAGATAACAAATTATTATTTAGCATCATAAAATATGGTATTTTATTTTTTATAATATATTTTGTAGAATTAGATCTCAAAATTTTGCTCTCAATTTTTGTGTGTTTTATCTTTCCTTCTGTTCCTTCCTTGCGTACCCTAGATTTGTTTCACCCAACACCTTCCCTTATTCCATTTTCTCCTGGTTTATAATGAAGCAGAGACAGAAGCCCTAGGCAAAATTACAAAGTATGGAGAGGAATTGCTGTGGTTTTTTTTTCTACTGGGAGAGGGTATTTTCATTATGGCTGGGCAGGTTATGAATGCTACTCAACATCAAATTGTCCCTGAGTATGAGATGTTGACACTTTCCCCCTCTATCTTCACCACTTATCTGCTCAGATTCTAGACATCTTGTAGCTTAGTTCTCATGCTGAACACAGGAAGTGGTGATAGGCTTGATGGATGGTAAAACCTTGCTGTATGACTGGTTGAGGGGAAATTAAAGAGAACGAGTTGTGATTTTTTTATGAGCCTGAGAAACAGTGGCTATACCATCTCTGAGACACATTTATTTATACAGTAAAAATGTACTGTGTCTTATATACCAGACACTGTGCTCAGGGCTGGGGATACAAAGATTGATCCCGCTAAACCCAATACAGAAGAGGAACTAGATTAAAAGCAATCAGAGGAAGTGGCTGTGGTTTAATTGGTTGGGCTCCCGTTTACCATATGGGAGGCCTGGGGTTCAATTCCTGGTGCCTCCTGGTGAAGGCAAGCTAGCCCACGTGATGCGGCGAGCTGGTGCAGCAAGATGACCCAACAAAGGGAGACAAGGTGGCACAGAAAAATGCAAAGCAAAATGGACACAGTGAGCACAAGCAGCAAGGGGGGATAAATAAATAAATAAATCTTAAAAAAAAAAAAGGCAATCACAGCAGAAACATAGAAATGCAAAGCAGCACAAATCAAAAGGAAAAAAGAGGAGACATTCCTGAGCTAACAGGCAGTTAACAAAAATTGTTTTGCAGTTTTGTGTATTGGAAAATAAATCTGCACATCAACTTTCATCAAATCCCTTCAAAATCTATTTTTTTGAGAAAAAAGTAGATCAAGTTACAGAAATAGCTAATGAAAATGATATATTTTTAGATCTGAAATTTTAAAAATTCTAAAGATCAATAAATCTTCATAATTGAAGCACAAGTCTCATACTCTTTAAAAATTCTCATTTAGATAAGCTAAAAAATGGTCAGAAAATGAAAACAAAGGATAAAAATATAATTTAGGTGTAGCATTTTTGTTTGAGACTTTAGGATAAGATTTAATAATTCCATGGTGAGTAGAGAATGAAATTATCAGAGCTCTAACTCCATGTTGTTTGCATTTCATGGTATATATAATATAAATTCTTGACTAGATATACTTCATATACTTCTTTGTGCAGTTTTTCTAAATCTTTGTGGTTGCATGAAAAAGTGTGTGCATGTGTATTTGTGTGTGTGCACAAACTAGAGTGAAACAAAAAATACAGGCAGAGTTGTAAGCACATTTAATGTACATAAGTACCTTACATTAGAAGGATTTTAAGTAATTACAGAAAATGTGTTAAAAAAAAAAACACACCTTACATCTGCTTGGTTTTGTATGTGATGCACTTTACAGAAAATGCACGTTCATTAATTCCAAAGAAGCACTGATTTTCTTACCTCTTTTTATACTAACATCTATAGTTTATTTAAATTTCTTTACCCGCTGTTTTAGAAATCTTTGAGATTAGGTCAGTTATCTAGTGCAATAACAATATGCGAGAAAGTAATATTTCTCATTATATTGGACTTTCAATTAAGCCAGGTGGTTTAAGGTCAATTCAATATTGTAATAGGGAAAAGATTGTTTTATTGTTGGTTACTTTTGGCACGTTGCCTATGGGCCATGTGCCAAATTATTAAAAGTATTCAGTGTTTGCTGTCCCTGATATTTCATCTTTGCTGCTTCCGAACCTGGGCCAGTATATTCTCTTTAAACTTTGCAATTATTTTTTTCTTCTGAGTTAAATCTCACAATTGATCTGCCTTGACTGTGATTAGTAAATTGATGGAATTGACATTCATAAAGTAGATTATTTCTGGAATAAAGCATTTATATACAAAAACAGGATGGCTTTAGTTTTATTTTTTGGTAGAACAAGGAATTTCAAGTTGCTGCTTGGCAAACTACCTAATGGACCAAATTTGGTCTGGCACCTGTTGTAAATAACATTTTATTTGAACAAAGTCACACTCATTCATTTAAATATTATATTTCTATGATCCTTTGGAGGCTGCAAGAACAGAGTTAAATAGTTGTAACAAAGACTATAAGGCCTGCAAATCCAAAATATTGATTTTTTGGCCCTTTATAGCAACAATATTATTGACTTCTTCTATGAGAGCAACTAATGTGAATTTTAGTTTATGGCCTAGAAATTTTTCTTCTAATATTACTAATAATAGCTGAAGATTATTCTACCTGGCAAACACGTTTCTAACCACTTTACCTATATTTAATTACTAAATATTCACAACAAGCTATATATATAATTACTATGTATCATCCCAACATTAAAGATGACAGGACTGAGCCTATAAAAGTTAAATAACTTAGCTAGGGTCACCCAAATATTCAATGGCATGGCAGAGTTTGAAGCTATAAGATCTAGACGAGTGTTTATACTTTTAACTACTATGCTATTTCCATGACTGTCAGATGAGTTGCCCTAGGCAACTCTCCAGAGGCTTCATTTCGGGAACAGTGAAATGATTGCAATTCTGAACCTACAAAACAGAAGGCTATATAATTTTGATTTTCCCTTCTTTTTATTTCCATCTCAATCAGCCTTCCTCAGGAAACACTATTCTTTGTATTCTTTTTGCTAATTTGTAAAACTTAGATTGAGGAAATATTAACTCTCTTGTTCTTAGAACAAAGAAAAATTAAAGACTGTAGTTTAATAACTGGGACTTTAGGGGAGGTCTCATCATATCACCTCTTTTTATATGATGGATGAGGCAAAATAATCTGTTAAGAGGGGATAGATTTAAAATTTTAGAGACAACAGATACAGTTTGAATAATTATTATTAACAGAGTGAAGAACAGTTGTCAGGAAAAAGAACAAAACAAAGGAAAACGAGAGAATAGAGTAGTAGGTTAAGGAACCGTTGAATATGGTGAACAAAAGAGGAGAGTAGCGTGTTCCATAAGGTTCTGTGATTTTTTTTATTCATTCATTCATACACTCATTCATTTGCTCATTAATTCATTTTTTTTTCCTGTAGCAAATTTATTTCTTGATAAAGAAAAGAGAAAAGTTATTAAGGGAAGAAAAAAAAGTGATGTTTTTATGGTATTTATTCCCTTAGGTTCTCAAATTATAATCGTGTTACAGAAAGAAATGTGCATTTAATATTCATTGTTTGGCAAATTGAAATAGATTTTCTTTTTTATATTAAATCAGAATATATTATTTAAAATATGGCTTTGCAGTAATCCTGGTATCATGGTTTGTTTTTAATTATAAGCTTGAGTGTCCTAAAGCACTGAGGATATCCAAGAGCATCAGCAGATGTGTGACTGATGAATGGGCTCTCTTAGGATGTTTTATAAGCAGAGAAAAAGCATTACAATCTGAGCAGATACAGGGTTACCTCTTCTACACTGTTTTAGAATGATGGTCTTCTATTTGGAGCATACATACCCCTCGGAGTACACAATTTTCTAAGGGTAAAAATAGCTATACCTCCTCATGTTTCAGGTGTTCCATTTCTTAAAGTAGATCTGAATCAGATAGTCAATTGCCCAATGGTTAGGCTCATTTCACTTTTCATAGGTGTGTGTATTAGTCAGCCAAATGGGTGCTGACGAAAAATACCAGAAATCGGTTGTTGTTGTTGTTTTTTAAAGGTATTTATTTGGGGTAGAAGCTTACAGTCACAAGGCCCTAAAGAGTCCATCTCAAGGTACCATAAGAAGTACTTTCTCACCCAGCATATGTTGCCACAAGATGGTGGGCGATGTCTGCGAGGGTTCAGTCTTCCTCCTCCTCCCAAGGCTCCGTGGTCCCAGCTTCTTTCAATCTCAGCTGCAGGCTACAAGCCTTGTCTCTCTCCCAGGGCTCGTTTCTCTCCCGGCTCAGCTGCTCTGCTCTAGACATGGCCAGCTGTAGACTATCAGGCAAATGGCTTGTCTCTCTTCCCGGTACCTCTGCTGTGTCTAATGGAGCCTTCTCACATATCTGCTTCTCTGTGTGCTTACTTCCCTGGCTCCAGGATCAAAACTCCAACTGTCTCCTCTGCCATGTCATTTTTTCTGTGAGTTTTCTCTGTGAGTCTCTGCCCACCAAGGGGGCGGGAACTCAATGTCTTACTGATGTGGCCCAATCAAAGCCTTAATCATAATTTAATCCAGTAAGTATGAAACCTCTGCATCCAGTACAATCGAATGTACACAGAGGAACAGACCAATTTACAAACATAATCAAATATCTATTTTTGTATTCATAAATAATACTAAACTGCTACAGTGTGTTTCAAAAAAGGGCTTTATTTTTATTTTCAAAGGAATATCATACTTTTTACTCATTGTGATAGTTTGAAGCTCTATGTACCCAGAAAAGTATATTCTTAAGGTTAATCCATTCCTGCGGTTAAGGACCCATTGTTAGTAGGATCTTTTAGTGAGCAGGATCTTAAATTAAGATGTAGTCCATCTCATTCTGGGTGGGTCTTAATCCTCTTACTGGAGTCCTTTTTCAGAGAATAATATTCAGACAAAGAGAAAGTCATGCAAGCAAGAAGCTGAACGCAATGAAACTTAGAATGGAAAATAAATAACATCTTTACAGAAATAATTTAATGAACAATTTAAAGTAGACTTGTTACTAATATAATAACAATAAATCCTTTTTTTTTTTTAATTTGCTGAGTCAAATGCTGAAAATGTGGACTAGGTGGGCTGAATATTTTACATTTCCCCTTCCAGTTCCAACTTTTTGTCTGCATCTTGCTCTATAATCAGGAGGCTGACGACAATAGACTGCACAAGGGGCTTCCTTATCCTCTTGCTTCCAGTTGGTGGTGGCCAATGGGTGGCACCTAAAGGAGATCAGAGAATAGAAGATGAGAGAAGGAAGAGTAAATATTCCAATTTCTTTGCATACTTGTTTGGCAATGGTTGAGCTCCTTTACCAAAAACACTACTCCGATTGGGAAGCCCTCTCTCAAAAATCACAACTCTTGCAGGGTTCTTCCCCTTTAGCTCACAAATGGCAACAATGTCTTCTACACTCTGCTAATTCAGTCTGAAATTGTCCTTCAGATAAACGCTCTTCAATTATGCTTTTGGGAGATGCTGTCACTTTTCCACCATGACTACATTATTGTTTATGTGTTTCCAGGAATAGTGCTATATTAAGACAATATGAATTTGATTATACACACACACATGCCCACATTTTTCTTCACCATTGGTAAATATATTTGCATGTTTGTGACTTGGATCAGATGACAATATCCTTTAAAATAGATTTAAATTCTGCAGGGCACAGCCATGTTTGTATACTGAGGGGCTATTGCTTTGAATGAGTGGATTTCCATATTCGTGAGCTGTGTATCCAACAAGCACTTATTTTATATGCTATGGATTCTAAAATCATATAGCATGTATAATGGAACAGATGAGGTGAAATCATTTATTTTCCCTGGATCTAGAAATATCAAATTGTAAGATCAAGGATTTTTAAATGTAAAACATACTGAAAACTATTATTGTTGGTAATACCTAAAGTATAATATTCCCTTTGTAGTTTAAAATGATTTTTAAAATTAAACATTTTAAATTCTGTATTACAAAGTGACATTGGAAAAAGGGAAAATTGTGAAATCCATATGTTGTGTTCCGTTAAAATAGAATATTTGTATTCCATTGAAACGGGGGATATTACATGTTACAAATTATTTTCATTGTTATCAGAACTTTGAGAAGACAATGGAGTATAAAATAAGTTAACTTAAGATGATAAAAAGCTAATGTCATCATTTTTCCACATATCTGAATTATCGCTGATGAGAAACTTCTAATTAGCATTTTGACCTTTAAGCAGATAATTCAGTGAACTTTCATTAGTTGTAGATCAAGAAGAAACTGCAAATTAAAATGTATTTTTCTAATATGCTACAAAGTCTGTTTAGTGAATTCAATGATATCAACTTGTAATCATTGCCAAAGAAACATGCTTATATTAGAGCCAATCAAAAATATTTTTAAAGGATGTGTAAATTACAAAGTTTGAGCATCTCCATTTTACCTTTATTCCATCTTATTCAAATAATTAATTTATTGCAGCATTGTTTAACATGAACTGGATACAAATTTATATAATTTGCTACTGTTCCATTGAATTTATTTTTTTTATTTTTATTTATTTTTTTTTTTTTAAGATTTATTTATTTTATTTATTTATCCCCCCCTTGCTGCTTGTGCTTGCTGTGTCCATTCACTGCGTGTCTTCTCTGTGTCTGCTTATCTCCCCCTTGCTGTGAGGTCTTGCCGCATCAGCCCAGGG